>JAOTQY010000034.1:26282025-26296796 GCA_026413445.1 Dolichallabes microphthalmus
TATACATGTATTTATTTATTTATTTATTTATTTGTTGCCAAATTTTATTTAAACCGAAGATAGAAAATCCTTTTTTTTTTTTAACTAAAACCAAATGTTTTTTTAAAAGGGTTAAAAAAAAAAGGGTGCCAAGACCTTCGCACAGTACTTTATATTTAGTTTAGGGCCTGACCATTTTCCCCTCCAGATACTAGTAAGAACACCCAGCTTTTCATAATATCAGTCATTTATATCAGTAGCTTCAGTTGAACTGGAATCTGCTGATGTGGTTGGCGGTTATTCAGACTCAAACTGCAACGACCACCTGAAAAATGTATGCAATTCTAAACTCTCAACCAAAACTGAATATAAAGGAAACTGACTTGAAAATTAAGCTTATTTAGTATAATCAATTAGAAGTTCAAGTCGTTATGCTATATCCTTTCAGCTCTCAGCTCTCTTTAGCATCCTACAGTATGCTGGGTGAGCATTCGTGATTTATTCCTACGATTTTTCCAACATTGTTGACATTTCCATGGAATAAACCCGAGCTGATTGTAGATGGATAACATCTATCAGAATGGCATTTAATTTGGTCCCACACTACAGCTAAGATTGCATCATCACTCCAAACTCACAAGCTACAACAACTACAAGCAAAGAAATTACACTAGGTATTTTCCCCTGCTTACTGTACCTTCCCAATTTGGTTACCTGCCACTTCCCACCTACTGGATCTCCCCAGCTACCACCTGGCTTCTTCTGAGACACATGAAGCCAGACTTGCAGACTGAAACTGTGTTGCATGGCAGTGTAACACACTCAGATGACAATTGTTACAGTATATCAGTCAGTCTCTAATTCTTTTTAAAAGCTTGGGCATTACTTAAACTGTTCTAAACCACTGTCTGCTTTAGCCTGCTTTAGTTTGAACTGCTTCCCCCTGTACTCTTTCTCCACCATACCTGCTCACTTGTCCAGGGGCCATGTTTGAAAGTGAGGGGATGTATGTGTGTGTGTGTGTGTGTGTGTGTGTGTGTGTGTGTGTGTGTGTGTGTGTGTGTGTGTGTTTGAAAGTGAGGGAGCGAGAGAGAGATCTTTCATCCTTCTACACAGACTCCCCTCATGTACTGTACTGTAATGTTCTTATTTGCTGTGTCCCTGTCCACGTCTACACAGTCATGCTGCAGTGTGTTGTTTGAGTTTGTGCTTCTGTACGTCTTGTAGGCATACTGCTGTGTCCTTAGTCACCCACACTGACAGGAGATTGCGTGGAGCTCCAGGGGAAAAAAAAAAAGTCCTCATGTCTCTATAAACAAGGACAAGACCTTGAATTCGCTCTTTGCTGAGGAATATGAAGTAAAAATGACATGCATCTTTCTTTAGACAACATGGAACAAGTTCCATTTAGGAACTTGGGAATAAGTAGGAAGGTTATTATTTTTTATTTATGTGTTATTCTGAGTATGTACGTGTAAAACATATATAATACCAACTCAATCCATCTCAGGTAGGTGTAGTGTATCACAGATGTGAAGTGCCTGGAATATGAATTATGGATTTTCTATTTGTTTGAAAAAATGCAATGGTGTCAGGTTTATTTATTAATTATTTTATTTATTTTTAATTAAGGCAATAGATGCTACATTCCATAAGGGTTATGAATAAACTGTGTCGCCTAAATGATTAAAAACAAAGATTTTCTGCAGTTTGAAGAGTAAGCAGTCAACATGTCTCAGATAAACATGATATTTTGGTGATATACCACAAGACTCTGTGCTTGGTCCACTTTTATTTTCTTTAAGTATGTTGACATTGAGGTAGATTATTAAGAAGCATGTAATCACCTTTTATAGTTAGACAGATAATATGCAAATCTGTAGTGTTGGTAGGTCAGTATTGTTGCCTGGATGAATATTTTTTTAACCTCTTGAGAGTATACTGCTGAGTACACTACAATTTCTCCAAGGCCATTTGGTGTTTCCAAATTCGCCCATAATGTGTGGGTGTGTGTGCTTGTGTGCCCTGTGTGATGGATTGGCACCCCATCTCGGGTGTACCCCACCTCGTCCCCAAGTTTCCTGGCATAGGCTACAGGCTTCTCATTACCCTGTACAAGGTAAGTGGTATAGGGAATGAATGCAAGAGAGTAAGTGTTTCTCCTTATTGGCACCTGATGACTATAACTTAATCATCGTCTTCAAAAAGGAAATAGTTGGGATGCAGTTGAGAGAAAATGTCATGTCCCTCATATTCAGGTCTCAACAGGTTAAGGTAAATGAAGACATAAAATCATGCATTGTGATTAAAGCCAGATTAAAGTCATTGCAAACATTAAGTTTGGGAGGTGGAGGTCCAAGAAATCTGATTTGCCGTGTCAAGCTGATGCATGTAGCCAGAAATTTGACTATAATCTAATTAATTAAAATACTCTAAATTCACACCACATTTGAATTTAATATTTAAAGTCAGTATTTGTGTAATATTTTTTTCAATTCAAACAGCAGAAAATCTTTGCTTTCCTAATGGAAATAAACATATTGGAACTGTCTGTCTAATTATAGCCTTAAATGTATATTTCAGAAGTTTAGTGTGAATTCAAGCCAAATTCATTAAAGCAGGTTGAAGTAATACAAGTTCTATTATTTTTTAAATATACTGTATATATATTTTTTAAGGACAGTGTTGGTACAAAAATCGGATCTTAGCAAATCTTTTCAAATGCACTACTGTCAGTGGGACAGGTGTGAACTGTCTAGATAGACATTTCCAATCTGAGGGGGGGAAATGCAAAGAATCTGGTAATGTAAAGGGTTTACTTTTTTTTTTTTGGTTGGCTTGATGATGGCAGAGTTATTGACCTGCTTGCATTTAAGTGGCTGATGTGCATGTGTGCACCGGAATGTGCTATAATGTGGATGTAGGATCTTCTTTCCTAATGTTTCTTGTGTTTCTTGAGGATCATTGGTTGTAATTGGTGGAGCTGATCAGCTCCAGCACCAGTTCGATACATGATGCACTGAGCAAAAGGATTTCTCTGGTGATGTATCGGGTGTTCTACAGCATGTAGCACAAAGTCTGAGTTTACTAGTAATTAGATTCATTTCGCCTTGTGTCGCGTTGTTCCTTGGGTATCTTGTAGTCTAAAATCAGCATTGGAATCGCTGTCCCCTTTGTGATAGTCCCTTGGTGCAGTCCAACATTCCACCCGCTCTTTAATATTGCAGCTCATCACAATATCAACCTGTCGACCATATGACCAGCGTTGTTCTAACTTTTCCCTTGTTTACTCCTCACACCACCATCCCATACTGTTTCGCCAGTGGGAATCATCAAATCAAATGTTTAATATTTTCTTTGTGAATCGTTCTTTTCCCATGTGGTCTGGCAAAGAACACACCTGCTTTCTTTCTTTGTTTTTTTTTTTGTTGTTGTTCCTTTTTTTCTTTTATGCTTCAAAGTACGCAGACCAAAGTCTTGTATGACTGAAGTGTTTTCCCCCCATACAGAGCTGAAAAGTTCTCAAAGATGGGATACTTTTGTGCTCATAATACTGGCAGCATCTTCATTGTTAGGGTAGATTTACTTTGCAAAACATGCTTAATATAGAAATACTTCATAAATATTCACCCCTTCACCCACAAATGTTAATCTGCAACTGAAATATTCTGATGTAACTAATTGATGAACGTAGTTGACTGAAGGTTATCTGTGTGTATAAATAGACTTCTTTCCGGAAGGCATTTCTTTTTTTATTTTTTATTTTTTCAAAAGAAGACGTGGAGTCTGAGGCCATGAACAAGTACAATCTAGTTTCACCAAATCATTCTAGAATATCTCACAGCAATGGGCGTTAATACTTATACAATCACAGTGTTAATGTGATTCATCTGTAAATTCTACAAACTATATCAATATTAAATATTAATGTTTTGTGTATAGATTAAATAACAATCCAAGTTGTCCAAGTTGGCGGTGGGAAAACGTACTGTATGCAATCCACTAGGTTCGTATTGACAGCAAATCCCCTTGCATTTTTAGACATGCATTCCTATGGTATATAATGCACAATTCACAAAATTTGTTTTACTCGCATTTTTTCTTTTGTGCTCTTTATTTTATTTTATTTTATTTTATACACACACACAGTAGCTTTCTTTCTTTTAGTTCTCTTGTTTTGTTTTTTTTCTCCTCACTGTTCTCTCTCCTTCATCTCTCCTTCCCCTCTGTTTTTCTTTCCTCTTCCCCCTCTCCTTTTCTGTTACCTTCCTCCCTTTTTTCACCTCCTCCACCCCTTTGTTCTGTCTCTTGCAAGTTGAGCCCTATGTCGGGACCCCTCGCTGGAGACCCCTGTCCTTCTGCCCATGCTGTTCCCCAGAAGGTAACGTAAACTCCGTCTCACCAGGCCGCGTTAGTGTGCCAGCCTGACCCGTGGCCTTTTACCCCCCAGATTGCCCTCTCTGGAGGTGTGGAGCAGTTCTCCTCCTCCTCCTCCTTTTCCTCTTCCTCCTTCATTCAATCCGTTTACTCCTCTCACCCTCCCTCCCATTCCCAGATAATAATTTCAATAAGAGCAGGCATCAAATAGCGGCTCTAGTTTCATCATCCTGGGTGTGAATTTAATGACTGCATGGTTTACTGTTTGTCACAAATTAAAAAAAAAAAATCCATTTGGTGTGTGTTACAGTAGCTGCTTCAATCCTCTTCTGTATGGCTGCATGTTATAACCATGTCCACTGTGTGTGCGTGTGTACAGTCCATTACATACAGTAAATCAGAGGTTCTTCAATTTTTTATAACAAGGAACCTCTTTTCCTGGAAAATAAATGATATAGGTCCCATCAGTAGAGCTTCAACAAACATTATTTAAGCTCTTCTTAAGCTGCTTGTGTTCATCTGTTAGATCCAGAATAGTTTTTAAAGACATTAGGTCCAAATGGACTTTTTTAATCAATAGTCCAAATAAATCTATAACCAAAGAAAAACGTTAAATGATTCAAATGTGTACTCAAGTAGACGTAATAACCTTGGGTGTGTGTGTGTGCATTTTGCTGAGCTATGATGTGTGTGTGTGTGTGTGTGTGTGTGTGTGTGTGTGTGTGTGTGTGTGTGTGTGTGTGTGTGTGAGAGAGATTCGGTAAGACACTGCTAACTCTGGTTTTCTCTCTGTGTCTCTTCTTCGGGAGAGAATGGGGCTGAATGTTGTGGAGGCTACTGGCAGTGCGTGTCCACTGGATAAGTTGCGCCTCCTGAAACCTGTCGTCCAGTGTTTCTCTGTCTCTGACATCGCTCTTGTGTCTGAGGAACTTTGCTTTGCCTCTCTGTGTGTAAAAGCAGCGCAGGGCTGACTCAGCAAGCACAAACATTCAGTTATTGTGTGTACCGTATTTTTCCTTCACTTTGTCAGCTAAGTATGTCCATGCTGCATCCAGGTTTGCTTGAATTCAAAGAGCTTTTTGCATGTCCTTGTGTGTCTGCGTGACTCTGAAAAGGATGTTAAAAGGGATTGTCCACAGGCTTTTAGGACTGTACACGCATGGATTAACATGTACAGTTGGCCAACTGTGCAGCTAATGATTACAGTCTTGCATGCCGCATTCTTTTTATCCATGCGCACAAATGTTTTGGAAAATGTTTGTTGTTGTTGCATAGGATCAAAAATGTGGATCTTTCCAGTCCACAGTAATAGTTTGAGTATTCTTTGGTGTTGGATCAGATTGGCTTGATTATACCACAGCACTGTTGAATCCTCAATTCTGATGGTCAGAAGATATTTACTTTTTTAGAATGGCGGCTCAGACAGT
This sequence comes from Dolichallabes microphthalmus, assembly GCA_026413445.1. Taxonomy (NCBI): domain Eukaryota; kingdom Metazoa; phylum Chordata; class Actinopteri; order Siluriformes; family Clariidae; genus Dolichallabes; species Dolichallabes microphthalmus. The sequence goes on from JAOTQY010000034.1 coordinate 26,287,809, forward strand.
AGTGCAGAATTACTACGTTTATTATTAATGTGCTTACATACCTACATGATTTCTATAGTAACAAACAACAAAACCAAAAAAAGGTTGCATACCTCCAACAAATAATGTTTCTATATGGTGACATTTATTAAGCATTCATGGAAGTAGGCGTAAAATTTCCTGTAATACAATATGCTAAGATGATTTTTAGACTTGATTAATTTAAATAGAAATGACAGAAATCAGTCTCCTTGTTTTATAGATGCTCCACAAGTAATCAAGCTGCTGTGGTATAAGATGAGAATACAACTTTGGGACGTGCTGTTATTAGAAAATAATCATCCTCTGGAGGTAGCAAGGTGTTGTTTTTTAAGAAGAAAATGGCGACTGTTGCCCAAATAATGTGTGCAGACTGTTTACTGATCTCCATCACTGATTAGTTTCCATTAACAGCATACTCCATTGTGTTTCATTCTTTTCCTATTGTCAAGTATTCTTTGATGTGTGCAGAAGGTCAAACACAAGGTTAAACAAAATGTAAAATGCCGTTTACTTACTTATATCCAATCCCTGTGTCTGCATCCTTTGGTCTTTGGAAAAAAGGAGAACACGGAACTGATCCCTGTAAACAATCCTCTATAAAAGAAAATACAAGAATTTGGACTATAAGCAAGGAAAGCCTCAGACGTGTAATCTGATTGTTTCATTGCTCTCAAATGTACTTTTAAAATCAGAAACCTTACCTCCACGCCATCTTCTGTGAATCGCCTGGTCAGACTTGTCCCTGGGTCAGCGCTCTTCTCCTGACTGGCTCCTTCCTCTCGCTGTCCCGTCATTCCCTAACGAGAGACATCCCGGCTTGGCTGTCATTGCATTGTCTGTGTGGTCGTCCATGTCGAATCTCAGTGTGACCCACTGTGCTTCTAAAAAGTTTCCTCATCTACTTTTTCTCACGCTTTGCTTTCTTCAGGAATGGGCAAAAAGGACGATCCGAAGCTGATGCAGGAATGGTTCAAACTGGTGCAGGAGAAGAATGCCTTGGTGCGCTATGAGTCGGAACTGATGATCTTGTGAGTCATCCACTGTTGTTTAATAATTGCTGTGTGGATGCTTTTTAAAAGTGTGGAACACAGTATTTTTGGTATGTTATTAAAAAAAAAAAAATAAGTAAAAGTGTAAAGCCTTTCTGTCTGCTGCGTCTTCAGCGCTCGTGAGTTGGAACTGGAGGACAGGCAGAGTCGACTGCAGCAGGAGCTCCGAGAGCGCATGGCAATCGAAGGTATGTGCTATTCTCTTATCCTTTATCATATGAACTTTAACGTTAGCACAAGGTTCAGGTCTTATGCTGGATTCTTATACAGAACTTCCACTGGGGTACAGGTGAAGATTTTTGCTGAAAAACTTTGCAAATCATTTAATACAACTGATATTAATGATTAATCATTAATTCGATTAATAGCTGTGGATAATTTCACTGATTACAATGTATGTAATGGATTTAAATGTAAGTCATCATGCATTGTTTTGCACAATGTTTTTCCATAGTTCACTTTTATATTAACTTGTACACCACAAGATGGCGCAGTTGCAATTCAGGCGATTCGCAAAAAGGAAGATGTATTTTTAGAAGCCTTATCATTGAAGGAGGACAGAGAGACGAGCAATATTTTTTCACTGCCTTATTGCTTTTTAATATGTTTGTTTATATTATTTGGGTTTCATTAATTTGTCTTACATAACAAAACAATATAACAAGAAACATAATCTTCACTCTTCTGACTAGAAACAATAAACAAGAGTATATCCCATTGTGAATGTGTTTCTCTCTCTTGTAGACCATTTGAAGACTGAGGTGGAGCTGGCAGAGGAGAAACGAATCCTGAACGAGATGTTGGAGGTAGTGGAGCAGAGGGACTCCCTGGTGGCTCTCCTAGAGGAGCAGAGACTCAGGGAGAAGGAAGAGGACAAAGACCTAGAGTCTGTCATGCTCTCCAAGGGTTTTAGCCTCAACTGGGCTTAGTAGTAGCAGTAAATCCACACTCAACAGGATCTTTAGAACACCGCCATGAAGTCTGGGACTCGGTTAAGTTGCCTCTCTCGATGACATTTACGCATCTTCTACGATGGCTCAGGGTCCGTCTCTTCACCCGCCTTTCTTTTACATTTCAGTGGAAAGCCAGTCAAGCCTATGTGTCTGTGCAAGACATTTTTTTTTTTCTTTTTTGGCTCAGAAAGTGAATAAACAGGGACATTTCAAAAGGAATACAGCTTTTTTTAGAATGTACTGATTCACTCTGTTACAGAGGAGAGATGTCCATAGACTCTATATCCATTTATTTTATTTATTTTTTACTTTGACTACTGATAGAAAGTATGAACACACTAAAGCTGAGATGCCTTTTTTTTTAACCACAGTGCAATGTGGAAATGATCAGTGGCAAATTTTTTAATCAGTCAATTAGTTAGGCCAGAACTGTTTAGTAACATTTATTCTCCTTACAGAAAAAAGCATGCAATTATTTTTTTTTTTTTTGACATACAGTACTAAGAAAAATTTCAACATATCCTTGTATTTTCTTAGGTTATAGTAAAATAAACGTTTAGTTTCATTCCCCCATTAGCCATCTCATTGTAGAATTAAAGACTAAAGGATATCCAAAAACAAGCATATCCTGTATTGTATATAGGACTTGGCCTTTAGCTCATATTAAATGGTGACACACTCTTAGTGGAGCTACTCATCTACAGCGTCTAGTAGCGTCTCTTTGTTCTTAAGTGATCTTAATATTATTCCTGTGTAAGTTTACAATCCGTGCTCTGAAATTCATTTCAAAAAGTCTCACTACAGTTTACAGAAACCGAGGAATATTGTGCATATATTTTATATAGTGGACATGTACCTGGGAAATTGCAATGTTGCTGTTTTAAAAGATATCTCAGTACACACAGTTCAAAGAGAAAGTAATATACAATCAGATCATTGATACATGGTGGATCATCTCTGTATATTCCTAGAATCCCTGACCGTTATTTGATATCAGATATCAGTATACTACGAAGTCCCTGTTACATTATTTGTCTCCTGGGTTTCTGAGGGCGAGCAAATCTGCTTCTTGTCTTCATCCCGGAATCAAGACAAGAGACTGCATGCACTGGCTGTGTAGCGACATGCCTTTATTACATATTACATGTCATATTCACATCCACAATGTTCACTGACCCTTCCCAAGGGGTGGATTTTTTTATGATTTTGTTTTTATGAAAAAATAAATTTGTACTACATGTGAGGATTCACTCATCACTAACACACAATATCGAGCAAGAGCATATATTTGGCAAAACCATTTGTAATGCCTTTGGCCAAGCTTTATGTCTATTGTTCACATTCTACATACTGTAGGTGGATGGAGCCTATATTTCAGCTTGGTCACCATTACGCTGTATAGATGAACACAGACTTTTGTATAAGATACAAAATAACTTTGTACAAGATAACTGTGAATGAAAAAGGGTTACATGAATGCAAGGCCTAGTTATTTAGACTGTGTAAATTGTTTTACAGAGTTTATTGGTATTTATTAACATGTGTGAAAATGTATTATATGTAAAGAAAATGGAACCTAATTAAAAAAAAAATTGTATGTTGTCAGTTCTTGACATATGTAAATGCTTTCTGGTAGCTAATCTGCATATAAGACAATGGATGTACGTTGGAAGGAAATAAAAAAAAAAGCTTTTGTTCCCCTATTTTTTTATTTATTTTTTTTTTGTTTGTTTAAAACATAATGTAGGTCCTGTTTAAGAATCATGGCAAAAATAAAATGCAAAGAAATGAACTGCCTGGGGATTTCTAAATAGGTCCCATGAGGTCTTCGACTAGAAAACGGTTCTTTAACCTCTCTAATGAGACTTTCTTTTGCTTTACATGTGTGTTACAAAAAACAGTACACACGCACTTTCAAACACAAAATAAAATATGTTTTACACAGACACACGTGGTCACAGTGTTATAGTAAACAGTACACGCGTGCACGGATGTTGATTATACCAGTAAGAGACGTGCACTAAGACCCAGCAGGGGAGACGATTACCCACAATTCCGTAACGCAAGAGAGAAAAAAAAAACATTGGCTCAGTTGTGATCACATGACGCTTGGTGTCAAAACAAGAAGCGCATGCTTGAAACATGATACTCTGTACTCGTAAACCAAGACTTGCTCGTTTTTCAAGTCAAAATGTATTAAAAATCTTTGCTCATCTTCGCAAACCATGTTACTCGCAATCTGAGGTTTCTTGTTTTCATACAAACATCAGCTGATGAATACTGGTCCACTCCCAAACCATGAGTTATATATTAACAGTGGTTCTTTGAAACTCCTGATAATCTCAGAAGACAGTGGGGCAAAGTGAATGTCTTCGTGCACATGCGCGGGTGAGTTCAGAACGAGTTGACCCCTTGAACTGGTGTTTTGTACACTTGTCCTACCCACGTTTCCCCATTTTTTTATGATTTTGTTTTTATGAAAAAATTTATTTGTACTACATGTGAGCATTCACATATCACTAACACACAATATCGAGCAAGAGCATATATTTGGCAAAACCATTTGTAATGCCTTTGGCCAAGCTGTACTGTACAGACTTTATGTCTACTGTATTGTTCATATTCTCCATTTGAACCGGTGTTTTGTACATTTGTCCTACCCACGTTTCCCCATGGATAACTGCTGTAGAGCCCTGCACATAAATCCATGCTACTACTCCAAGTTTATAGTTAGTACTGAAAGTGTTTTCTAATCATTTGTGTGCTTTTTAAAAATTTTATTTGCATGGTTAATTTAACAGTCAACTACAGTAGTATATTTGATTCACAACCTTAAATCAAAGTGTCAAAAACTGCTACCAGTGATAAAGCAATAGAGCTTACAGTATATTCTGGTAACAGTAAAATTGTGTCACAATTAGATCTTAGCAATGAAAATAGATTGAATATAGTTACAATTATCTACACTTTCTTAAAATAAGTAAAAATATAATATTAAACATATTTCTGGTCAAATGTTACTAAAGTTGCAGTTACAGTAATTTTAGGAATTCATTTCTGTAAAGAAGCAAAATTATCTATCAATAGAACAACATATCGTTAGTAGTAACATTTGACTAGAAAGAAGCTTAACTGTATATTTGGTTTGTTGTAAACTTATTTTAGTAGATTATATAGAAATATAGATGGCTCGATTCGAGAATACTCATTTGTGGAGGTAATAATTTTTTGCATTTTTGCTACTTTTTGTCAGGAAATTACCCCATTAAACTATTATATTTTCACATTACTTCAACTATTCAGCTATACTGTATGTATGAGGTATGAGATTGACAAAACAGTGTAGACTGATGTAAGTATAATTTTCTGCTCCTGGTCAATTGAATTTAATTGAAATATATATATAATTCTGTTGAAGGCGGCTTGGTGGCTTAATGGTTAGCACTGTCGCCTTGAACCTCCAGAGTTTGGGTTTGATTCCCATCCAGTTTCAATTCCCGTCTCTGTGTGCATGGAGAGTGCATCTTCTCCCCGTGCTTGGTGGGTTTCCTCCGGGTACTCCATTTTCCTTCCACAGTCCAGAGACATGCGGATTATGTTAATTGGTGTTCCTTAAATGCCCGTAGTGTGTGTGTGCGCGCTGCTCTGGTTTGGCATCGTGTCCAGGGTGTACACTGCCTCATGCCACAAGTCTCTTGGTATGGGCTCCAGACCCCCCTGTGTATACAGGATAGAGTGTAGTGATGGGTCGTACATGAACGATTCATTCTTTTTGAACGAATCTTTAATGTGACTCAGAGGAACGAGTAGTCTCGGACAGTGATTCGTTCATTTACTACTGGGCGTGCATGCGCAAATCATCGCAAAACATCCATAGGTTATGTACAGGATTGAGTCAGGATCGTTCTTTTGTCACATGTTTTTCATAGACGCTAAGCAGTGCAGTACACAGGAAACAGAATTGAACGGTTCTCAACGAATCTTCAAGTCCCGAGTCGTTCATTCCTTTGTCACGTGACTCCCATAGACGCTATGTGGTGCAACAGATTCAAAAGAACCAACGACTCAGACTGGAAGATATGAGAGGTGAGCTACTCATTCTGTTTATTATAATATGTCCTTAGCTGCATTGTAATAATTTCATTACCGAAACTATAGCCAAAATTTTGTATTGGGGGTCTTTTTATTGAAAATTGATTCAAACTTCCCAACACTAATAGAGATGCAGTGCTTTGTGTAGTTGTAAACTACTTTGTAGTAAATCAAACACAGAAAGCAGGCACAATACTATTGCGAGAGAGGATATTCACCTATCCACTATATTGAAATATCAACCATAGCTGGGTAAAGAACATAAGTTATCGCAAACTTAAGTGAACAACAAAGTTAAATGATATGAATCAGAGTACAGCGTGATCAAAACCGCGCAGTCACATGACGTGGGACGTACGACGTGTGACGTAGGACGCAGACGCGGAAGTGTTTCGAGGATCTAAAATCTAACTGTAATATGAAGTATATACAGTATGAGAGTATAAGGTGTGCGATGTAAACAGTTTTAGACTTTCTCCCTATTTCTGTGTTCGAGTTTTTCTCTCTCGATCATTTAAGCAATCACGAAGTAAAAAAAAAAAAACGCAGTGCAACAAAACAACCAGATTAATGTAAATAAAAAAAAAACATTGCTTGAGTCATTGAGTTGGGTGTTTGTTTAATTGTGACTGGTCTCTTTTAGTGGACTGCACTTGAGGATCAGTTTCTGGGTTATATTATGCTGTGGATAGATTACTGACAAACAGTGTATAGACAGATGTGGCAAAACATTAACCCGCTTGCATACAGTGTGACGTCACTCTCTGTGAGGACCGATAAGCCCAGCACGAGAATAAATCCGCTCCTGATTTTACTATCTGTCTGTCTCAGCTGTTTGTACTTACACCAAGTTCTTTCAGGCGTGTAGGAAAAGAAAGCAGCTCTAACCATGCTCTCCGCTAGTTTTAGAGACTGTGCGGTAAGAGGAGTTTTCTGTTACTGGATTGCACTAATTCCTGTAGTTGTCGTTAACCTGACACTGTCTTGAACACTACACAGGGTAGCATTAAGTTTCGATTAATAGTCATATACAGATATCTTTCTACTTAAAACAGGATATTTTAGAGTATATTTTGTTTTGCTAGAGATTCGTCGTTATTGCACAATCCTTCACTACATTAAACCATAACCTTAAAACCAACACTTTGGTATTGCGCAACACCCCTCTATGGTTATATAAGTATGTTGACACACAGGCAGTGAATCTGATTTCGGCTGTTGATGATTTTCAAAAATGTACATGCATACATAACCACACTGTACATACATTTTAGATTTTTATAGAGAAGACAAGTCACTATCTAAAGGAAACGCACAATATTCAAGAACTGTACAGATTTAATAAAGACTCCAGATATACAGAGCATGCATTATGATAGAAGTGTACAGTACTAGTGTGAGTGTGCAATAACAGTGCTGTGTGCTATTGGAAGCTCATATGGTACGGGCCCCTCTGGTGAGATTAGGGGTAAAAAAAAGATTCCGTGACCACGACTTACTGTACTAAGGCTTACTGAACAAGGTTCTCCTGTATGTTGTTATGCCATTTTGTTCCCACGCCTTAATAAGTCATGAATATGTGTGGCCACGAGATACTATGTCATGGCAATGTCTTTCTAATGTGTCGGAACAAAATGGTATAACGCGTGGCCACGACGTTGTTCTCACGCCTTAGTAAGTCATATACCATGAGATACTAAATAGTATAATGCATGGCCACGAGATACTATATTGTGGCCTGCTCCTACTAAGTCTATGAAATAGTATTACCGTATGTAGTGACATGCAGATTTAATGTTACCCATCAATCTGCCAATGAATTGTTAGATTTACCATGTAAATAACGTATACAGTAAAACCCAGAATGATTTACAAAAATCTCAACATGATTTTTGTAAAATACTAAACGAACAGGACATACAAAAAAATTTTTTTTTTGGGTATGCATGATAAGCGTGTATTAGAGAGACTGATTCCATGACTTACTAAGGCATGGCAACAAGATACCATGTGGCCATGACTTAAGTGATCGGAACAAAATAGCATAATGTAGTGACTTGTGAATTTAACGTTATCCATCCACATGCTAGTCGACAATTAAATTGACCATGTAAATAACGTACAGTAAAACACAAAATGATTTTTAAACATCCCAATACACACATGAACCCTGGGAGTTGTAGCATGGATTTATGGGCAGGATGTATAACTTATAACTTTACGTATAACTTATACGTATAACTAATATAACGTATATTTTTGGTATGTGCGATAAGCGTGGGTAAACAGCTCGGAACTGTCGAGGCTGTGGGATCTGACCTGATACAGGACTTTAATGATCCGCTGCGAACGTAAGTTGTGAGGTTGGGTCTCCATGGATCAGAGTTGCTTGGCCAAAATCTAAGGATTTTGGAGGCATCTTAGAACTGACAAACTTATAAAATTTTTGTATAATAATGCTGATGAGTGGTGTTAATGAAAGGCCCCTGCACATTTTTGGCTAAGGCCCAAGCTGACTATAGAGTTACCTCTGTCATTTACCTGGGGATGAGATGGTACCAGGATAAACTATGGAAAAAGGTGAGCTGTGTTGCTCTAAGCAGTGTTCTGCTGAAAAACCTTGGACAAACCATGTGACCTTCCACATGATGTAAAAGCAAACGTGATTTACTGTATCTGACCAGGCCACCTTCTTCCATTGCTAACTGACTCAGTTTCTGATGAGCTTTTAGTGGTGGAAACAATCCACACTATCTACTGTTTTTGGAGATACTTGATCTCACTTTCCTAGTAATTCATTCATTCATTCATTCATTCATTTTCTGTACCGCTTCATCCTTATATACAGGGTCGCGGGGGGCCTGGAGCCTATC
>JAOTQY010000034.1:26342751-26356216 GCA_026413445.1 Dolichallabes microphthalmus
CTGCTTTCCAGAGCGTACCTCCACCTCTCCAAATTTTCCTCCACCTGTTCCCTGCTCTCGCTACAAAGCACAATGTCTGCAGACAAAGGACAAGTGTCTGCAGAACACTTGTCCATATCAAAGACATTTATTACTAGCCTTAGATGTGTACAAGCAATTAATATGGAAATTATAGCATTTTAGAATCAAAACATTATAACAAGAATCCCAATCAGTTCCACTGTTTGAGAAAATCAAATCACTATTTCCGATTAGAAAATTTAACTTTGCTGTAATTAAATACAAATAGTGAATTTTCATCTTTCAGCACAGATTGAATAAGCATTTTTATCATCTTGTCACTATGACATTATGGTTTTAAATGCTCGCATCTTGGTCTATTTTGCTAGGAATGACAGGAAGCCCATTTATATATGGCGCTTTTCCACTGCATAGTACGGCACGACACGGTTAGTATCACTTTAGGGAGAACAATACGACTTCTTTAATTAGGGTTCATTTATTGCTTAATTTACTGACTTGAACAAATGCATTGATCATTAGGAGTTTATTTGCCTGACCTCTGGTAGTGTTTAAACAAAATCTGTCTAGTTAACTGAACTCGAGCACACACTCCAAATGAAGTCCAGACAAGTGTGTGGGCTTGATGGGAAAACCTGCTTGTGATTGTTGTGTGTTTGCTTTGTCTTCATTTCTCATGGTACAGTTTGCACACAGGCTTGCAGATGTTCGAGCTTGTTGAGCAGTGTTTAGACAGTATGATTGTTTTGAATGCTGGTCAGTAGAGTCCGGACGGATATAATGTCTCTGTTTAATTCAAGCTAATGTCCGGCTTGTCATACAGTCCTGTCATTTATGGAATGGCCAATATGGAATGTAATTAGTTTTATATTCAAACTTTGATCTAATGGCAGGAATGTAAACAAAGAAGAGTCTAAAATTTGTTTTTTTTTATTTTGCAGAATCTGTGAATGCATTCTTTACCTACCCTGATCAACCATAATACTAATACCACATAACACAATAATAGCACATTGATTATCAATTATCTACTGGTGACAGGATTACTGGTGTGTGCAGGGACCAAAGCCTGGCCCATCCAGTCTGATCCCACAGTAAAGCTAATACGCTAACAAAATCAATGCTCGCCATGATATAAAGGCACCAGAATACCCAGAGCAACACAGTCTGCTGCACTCTGGGATCAGCATGCAAAGAGCCCAAGGTCAACGAACTAACCTCTGAACTCCCCAGATCCGAATCCGATTGTTCACCCAGAGGATGCGCCAGACAAACAATTCCGAGAGAGCTGACCCCACAACCCACAGCACCCAAAGGATCCGCCACTAACGACCTGGTGCCAGACACCACAGCACAAGCTCTCCTTGGCGGCACAAGGGCAACATACACAAAATCGGGCATAATGTTTTGGGTTTAAATGTTATTCCTGATCGATGTATGTAATATTATGATATTTCCAATTAATATTCCATATTATACAAGTTAAGATCCCTTTTTCTGCAATTTCAAATGCCTTTTCTTTTTTTCAAACTCGCATTCACAAGAGTTAAAGATGCTTGGTCGAGTGTAAATGCTGTTACTGAACCCTTGTTGTGTGTGATCCAGAACACTAATCACTTTTCCACTTGAAAACTGTTATTTGTTTCATTTGTGTTACTGTGTCTGAAAGCAATCTGTGGTCAGGGTCGAGAGTCAATTGGTTCAACTTGTCACTTTACTTAGTTACTATCTAAGGTTTCTTGATGTTGGGAGCTGGTATTCTGTGAGCTGAGAAAGAATGCCTTCAGGAGCTAATGAGCCAAAAATAAATAAATAAATAAATAAATAAATAAAGGTTTATACCTCATAAAAACATTATTTTAATATAGAAATTAGAACCATTAAAAAGGTTTCACCTAATCGGTCAACCGAACAGAAAAAATAGAAATATTATAAATACATCAATAATTGCTAGGAAAAATAAAAACGATGCATAGGTTTCCAATTCACTGAAATAGCACACAGATTGGAGCTGGTGTATAAAACTATACTATACAGCAGTTTGGTAGGAATTTGTCTGTGTGAAAAGAAAAAAAAAAAAAAACGAAGCAAACATAAAACAAGCCCAGAATAGCTCCTGGCTATTAGACTTAACTATTTAGACCAAATGAGAAAATGCCTACATACTGTACAGTATCAAATGTCTTGGCACCGTTGCTTACAATGGGATTCGAGCACAACTTTGATTTAATTACATCCACCAAAGTGGAATACCTGCTTGGCTGTTGCGGCATGTCTCTCCTTTGAAGTGCAGCACTCTTACCTTCAATCTAGTATGATATGGAAGTTATGTTGCTTTCCTTACAATGGCAGCAATTTTTTTTGTCCTACTGAACATTGTGAGGCGCTCTGAGGCTCGGATGCTTCTCGGTAATTTTACATAATTCACCAAGGGCAATACTCTATACCAATTCTAATGGCATGACTTTGCAGGCTCACATCAGGCATATAATTTAATTGGCTCCGGACCTCGTGGCTGATCTTTACCAGAGTTTATTTTCAGTCTGTCCTGACAAACACGAGCACGCAGGCAATATGAGATTCCCAAAAGTGCATGAGCAGTTACCTCGCGGAATCCTTCCTGAATACGGGCTACAGGATATCTGCACAGATCAGTGACAAACAGCAGGGTGCACAAAAAAATAATGAAATATAGGACTTACTGTAGGTCTCTGCTCTTATTAGCATCTGTTACAGACATCTGTTACATATCACCTATTGAGGAACCACATAATATTATATGGGTGTAGGCTACATGCTCTGAAATTCAATTGCTTTCTCTAAATTAACAGCACACCATTAGTGTCTAAACAGGGTTGCTATCCCAGACATTACCCCTGCGCCATTCCGGGCTAATAGCCGTATGAGGCTTGCACAGGTAATACGCCTCATCTGTCTGCGAGTCCATGGTAGAAACTGCCACCCTAGCATGTTTCTCCTAAAATCAACTAATATGGTTTCATTTGGCCCGGGTGCAGTGCCACGCATGTTGGAACGAGGTCAGAGACGTAGAGATGGATGCTCTAATCTGAATCCTGGCCTCCACCATCTGCTGCAGTCAGATGGCGGGTCACCACAGGGTCACGTTTGCATGTGTGGGTGTGTGCGTGTGTGTAGCACACTGTAATCCACTGTGAGTGTGTTTAGCAGAAATCAGGCCCGAGTGTACCTGGGTCTTCACCACTGTACTGAACAACAGTCATGAGAGCATAAACAAGATAGGACTCTAATGATCAGTCATTTTGTTGTCTCCAGCTTTTTTCCCAGTGCTAATGTGATGTGTTTATAAAAGCAAAGCAGTCCTAATGAACCAATCAACACTTTAGTTTTAAAGTATAGTGCATGCCATCAATCGTTCCTTTTAATTCCTTTTTATATGCAAACAGTTTAGCTTTATCTCAGCCTTGATTATGAATAAACGGCTTGTGATTCGGGTATCAAAATGGTGGGATGAATTCAAAACATCTCTGATGGCTGGAGAGAAGCCAGAGCTAAACCTCTGAATGGATAGGGAAGAAATGAATGCATTCACAAATCCTTCCAGCACATCTTATCTTCTATAATATGACCTTCTCTAATCATCATATCCATCATGATCTTCCTAGGGAGAGTCCGACATCATATCAATGACTGACATGAGCGATAAGGCATGAATGGTGTTTGTGGGAATATCTCTGAGTGGCATTTAAAAGGTAATAAAATGAAAGACACATGGTTATCATGTTACCTTTCATTTTGTTGAGAGCATGATATGAACATCTGCACTATGAATTGCTATTCGTTTACTCGATCTTGATGTGATGCTGTGCAGCCAACAGCCTATACACTATACTAACACTGGGTAGGTCAACCTTATGTTCTCAAAACTGCTTCAATTCTTTACGACACATGTTTCACAAGATGATAGAAATATTCATTTGAGATTTTGGTCAAATGTTGACATGCCATTCCTGTAGAAGTGCATTTTTAGCACTCACTCTCGTTCTACCACATCCCAAAGGCGTTCTAACGGATTCAGATCTGGTTACTAGGAAGGCCAGTGAAGACCACTGACCGTATCTGCCACATTAATGAAACCAGTTTGGGACTTTTGCCATTTTGTCAGCTGGAACCTGTCTGGTCATTCTTCATTGGCCTGGTTTTTAAACAAGACATTTCCATCCACAGTGCTGCCTCATGGACTTGCAATACGAGTGTCTTGATTATCAGAAAGACCAAAAAACCATTAAGGTTGTGATTTGCTCATATCAGGTCAATTCACCCGACATTATCTTGCTTATGCTACTAATTACTTTATACACTTGCCAATGTCTAAAAAATATTTTCTACATATAGTAAATTACTTCCTATCTTATTTTCATTGCTGGTTCCATGGAGACCAGGCTTACTGTAGCTTTTCACAGAAGTTGAATTGTAAAATTCAATAGTGACTTTATCACCATAAATCGTGATATTAACACACACTTTCCACGCAGGCACAACCGAGTGGCCATGCTACTGCAGATCCAGCTGATAGAAAATAAGTGTCAACTAAAACAGAGGAGTGTAACAGTAAAGTTCATAATGACTTCGAACCAGAGATAAAGCTGTAGGGTATACAGTATTTTCCGTGCCTCTGAGACAAACATGTCCCAATCTCTAAATGGATTGTGGGTAAGTGAATTACTTTAGCCTGGATGGTGTGGTGAATGAACAATTACCTCCCAGAAGGTCTTCCTTTCCCTGAGTCTTATAACATGAGAAAGAGAACTGCTCTCAATATTAACAATGACATGGCTTTTTAAAAAAACAGCCACCGGGAGGCAGGGGCACTTCAGTGGAGTGCATTTCGAGTGTATGTTGTGTGACACTTGAGCCTTCATCTAAAAAGTAATCCATGCGCTATCCTAATGTCAAAAGGCTAGAAAGTGCTGACCTGTAAATTCCAGCTCTTGCCTGCGATGTCTTTAGGGCACATAAAAAAAATAATAAAAAAAAGAAGGAAAAAATATTCACATGGAACTGCACCTGTACTGAGACGGCTTAACTCCGATAACTCATCACCAACTGCTCGGGATTATGTTGCATTGCGGTGATCTTTGACCTTTGCAAATATTATTTCGGGCATGGAAATCTCGAAGGTTCACAACCTCGGAAGTGAACAGCAGATGAAGCCGGGAAGCTCGACGGACAACTCGAGCAACAGGCTGACTGACACTAATCTTCAGTCCTTATGTGTGAGACTGTGGACTTCATTGTAGTGTGAGGGGGATGCTCTGTAGGAAGACACACTCCATGGGGCTTACCTTATCGGAGAATGTGAAGAAAAGGATAAGCAAAATCAGCTCGGCCAGCAAAATAATCAGCAAGACGATGAAGAACTGCAAGAAGAAGAAAAAAAATCACTTGGAGTGAAAGAAACAAAAAAGGCAGTTCAAATGGAAGTACTATTCAAATGAATCATCCTTTAAACACACACACACGCAGACTCCCCCTCACTCTCTCGCTGCTAAATATTTACGAAGACTTCTACACAAGATGAGGCTGCCAGGCAGTAAGTATTATCTCGGGAAGCCTGATTTGCCGCATGCGCGGAGCAGCTTTTCCCCAGCTGGATGCCTGTAACATGTTTGTTTACAGAATTTCTGCACTCACGGGTCAACCTGATTTAGGTTTACCCCATTTCGTAGATACTAATGAAAGAAAATGCTAATTTGTCTGTTAATGGATGAAATAAACTGGATTCCTATGTCACGTTTACAATACGTGTCTTTTTTTTTCCGTGACATGTCAAATAACATGCAGGGGCGGATCTACAGTAAAGACGTGTTTTGCCTCCAACTGAACACTGAAATTGAGTATGTTTTAAAAGGAAATTGTAATGCTGTCAATTCATCAACTCTAATGCTAATCTTTTATTTGTCCTTGAAACCTACAGTACGTGACTATAGCGTGATAAACCGGTTTAGTTTTTCATTCTTTCATTAAGTCCTAAATATAAATGAGATTGAAGTGAGATTATCCACTGAAGAAAAGGAGAGACTGTTTTTGGGGGGGACTGCAGCTTTATCTACATCCCATTTGGTGCCTGCCAACCACACTTAGTCTGTTCATCAATGGAGAAAGCTCACCACAGGACCTGTAATGAATGTGTTATTTGGTTGATAAACCATTCTTAATGCAGCAGTAACACTGGCATAGTGTTTAATGGGCACTGGAGTGTTGCTGCGACTTGAAATAATATCACTGCTGGATGGAGAAACCATTCACCACCCAGAAAAATCTAACCAACAGCAGCCCATTAGCCAAATAATACCCGCTCCCACTAAAGGACACGGGGTACAAAGACCACATTCTGTACTTGTACACCTACAGATGTCACTATACTGTATGTCATGTGCGCCTGATCAAATGGCTAATAAGTGCGTAGACAGGATGGATCTACCTAATAAGCTGGCTGCTCAAAAGGTCAGCTAATTTAAATCAACATCAGCTTCGTCTAGTAAGCACACTTAATCACACTGGCTTGTCCACTGAGAAAAATGGTATTAAAATATATGATATGCTTTGTGAGTTGAGTCTCTCACTTCATACATGCACTGCCTGATTCATACACCAAGGCGCTTTGTGTGAAATGCTCCTTCAGATGTGGGTTTAAATGCATTATGTTACCACTGCTCCAATAAAATTCACTCACTCACTCATCGTCTATACTGCTTTGTTCTGTATATTTTGACCTATCCTGGGAAGCTTAGGGAACGAGACCTGGGCAGGGTGATATTCTATCACAGGGCACACACACACCCATTCACACACTACAGGCAATTTGGGAATGGCAATTAATCTGGATATCTTTGGACTGTGGGAGGAAATCGGAGTACCCGGAGGAAACCCACCAAGCTCGGGGAGAACATGCAAACTCCATGCACACAGAGACGGGAATCGAGCCTGGCCGGGAATCGAACCCGGACCCTGGAGGTGCAAGGTGACAGTACTAACGACACCACTGTGCTGCCCCAATAAAATTCCCTCACTCACTCAATCACTCATCTTCTATACCGCTTTATCCTGTATTCAGGGTTGCAGGGACCTGGAGCCTATCCCAGGAGGCTTAGGGCACGAGGCGGAGTACACCCCGGACAGGGTGCCAATCCATCGCAGGGTACACACACTCACAAACACACTATGGGCAATTTGGATACGCCAATTAGCCTACAGTAACCTACATGTCTTTGGACTGTGGGAGGAAACCGGAGTACCCAGAGGAAACTCACCAAGCACGGGGAGAACATGTAAACTTCATGCACACAGAGATGGGAATCAAGCCTGGCCAGGAATCAAACCGGGAGGCGACAGCGCTAACCACTACACCACCGTGCCACCCCAATAAAATTCAGATACCCCCCCAAAAAAAATTATAATAAAACTCAAACATGAATGAAGCCTTATATGACTTGCCTTATAATACAATATTATCTTGACCAAATGTATTATTCAGGCTTGTAAATCACACATAAGCCTCATGTGTGTGACAAGCTCCCGAAATTAAACTGTGACCATGGCTATTAAAAAGTGATAATAGCTTTGTACTTGTGCTTAATAAAATGTAAGAAAGGGCATAAGGGAGAGGGGGGCGATAGTACAAGAGACATTGCATGATTAAGCAAGTGACATACAGTAAAGCGCTGAGAAACTCACTAGTAAACACTTGCTGCCAGATTAGAAGGCATCTCCTATATTTGATAGGAGATGGCTCAGTGGTTTCTCTCCCAGAAGCCTGCAGAGTTATGGACAGGCTCTTTTTGCTCTAGTCTGCTTATAAGCAAAAGCTACTCAGTTGGAGAAAATAAACACTGAATCACATCAGGCCTGGAGCAAATATTCTCCTAAAATGGATTGATGAGCTATAGAAAGACTGGGGGTGTAACATAATGCCAATATCCGTATCTATTCAGATCATAAACTAAAAATGAGAGCAGAAATGTGTGTTGTCTGAACCTGGTTAATAAAAAAAAATGTTAATTAAAACCTACCCCATGCAATGACCCCTAAAACACTAGGCTGATGGAAATAAGTCATTGTTCATTTAAGCAAGAATTTGCAGAGGATAGGTTTATTTAATGTATACAGTTCCTCAACCTCAGCCACATCATACGAGTTTACAGTTGGATTGAACAAGATGCTTTGTGAAGCATTCTGGCATTTTTATTTACAGAATGATAGGCTAATAAGCTAGCCAACTACTGTAGCACTTAAAACTACTTCTTGCTTTTATCAGAGATATATTTTTAAATCAGAGAACTCTCGTTTTAACAGTGCTAGTATACCGTATGTCAACTAGGCGTGGAAATCACCCGGGACCAGCCGATATGGTTTTATCAGGATACGTACAGTACGTGCCAATTAAATTTCTATTGTGATCCTGTTAGTATCTTCATTTTTATAAATATTACGATTCAATAAAATTTCAATTATGGATTTTTATTACAATTCTAAACAAAGATTGCAAATATTTTGATCATAATATACAGGATGCTGTGCTGCCTGCCAATATGTGAATAGTTTCAATTGTGCCACCTGTAGGATTATAGAGGAACGGCAACATTTAACCACAAAATGCCATCATACTAAATAAATTTTATTTTTGGAAAGTGTCGATTTTGGGGTTAGAGTGGCAATACATGAGTTAGCATCCCCCTGTCTCTTTTAACAACCACCTATAGTTATTTTGATCAGATTTTCTTTGTTTTTGGGTTTGTGACATTTAAGAAAGTTTGGCAAGTTCAAAGTACATGCTGAACAAATCTACTAAAAAGATGGGATGCAGTGTTGCTGTTAAAAATACGTCATTACGATGCCTGTGACTATCTGAGAAGATATTTTATTTAATAGCAACAAAGAACCTGATGGAACCTGATAAATCATTGAACAAACAAACAGTGCACCCCTATTGATATCTGTATTTGGAATTTTTTTTCCATTTACTTCCATTTTATGTGTATTTTAGTAGAGAAATGTTGTGTGTGTTTCTGTGTATGTTAATGTGTACATGCATGAGGTCACTGTTATACTCACACTCAGGAGCAGGCACTTGTTTTCCTTGATGGCACCCAGGCAACCAAGGAAGCCAGTCACCATGACGATGGCGCCTATAGCGATGACTAGGTTTGCAGCAGAGAGGGAGGGGAAGGAGGGCGAGAAGGTGGCAAAGCTGCCCTGAGACACTGCCAACCAGATCCCTACGCCCAGCAGTCCACAGCCACACAACTGTAAATGTAGAGAGAGAGAGATAGACAGTGCAGTGGGGCGGTGGTTACTGACATGTAAAAAAATTTTTTTTATGACATTAATACATTATAGACCCTGATTCAAGATGATTTATAATTTTTTTTAGTCCGTTTCTAACTTTCGAAAAATGTCTGTCTTTGTAAGAGATATTTCCTTTCGCTCCATTATACCTGAACAGTCCCAGGCAGGTAATGAAAATGATTTCAGCTCTGCCGAAAGCATTTTTAAACTTGGGATTCGGTACAAAATGAGTCTCTGGTACAACTGAGAGGCTTTAGATACTTTTTCACCTCAGACGCAGATAATAAAAAATTGTGGTGGTGTGCTAATGGATTTACAGTATTTGGGAGGTGAAGAGCTGTCTACCAAGGGTTAGGGTCTGCGCCCGCCGACAGGCCAGCTCCAGCATGCTTTAATGTGCATAAACGTGTCACCGAGAGGCAGGATGATGGACTGAGAGAAATATTAAGAGGCTGAGTAAATACATATGAGTCTAAGTGTGGTGACAGTAGATGAATGTGTAAAAAAGGAGGTGTGAGCGCTGAAACCGCTGACTGACAGCCTCAGCTGATCCTGGGCTTGTTTTCTCCATAGATCACATCTAAGAGATCACAGATGGAGAGAGGGGATGAAGAACGAAACAGTCTTGCAAGGAGGAGATGGCTAACATTTCCCTGTTCGCTAATGGATAGAAATCCAACACAATTGCCTTGTATAATAATTATTTTTTTTAAATCATATGCTGCAGTAATACACAGTGATCATTGCCATGTCAGTCTCGGTTCAGCAGAGCATTATAGTACATTAACGGTAAATGCTAACAAACCAAGCCTTGACACTGATTTTCAGTTCTTTCAGACACAATGAATAAGTAATGGCACCCACATATAGGATTCTAAAGTAGTATAATTGAGCTAGCAGCTTCTGTCCTCTCCATATTGGTGATTGGTGTACTTAAGCATAAACGGAGCTCTTCATTCGGAACGTGGCGTAACGAACACCTTTAGTCATCATCGATTCGGTAATCCGTCACCCATTCTGCTGAGTTTCGTGCAGCATCCGAGATTAATACCTCTGTGCATTTCACTTTTGGCAGCCGAAAGCGGGTGCCGATGTGACGTGTGATGATGAAGCGCGTTACCTGCTTTGATCGAGAGTAAGAGGAATGCTTTGGCCTTCAATGAACTACAGAATCAGAGTGCATGAGCAATTTCGCAAGACCTCCTGCTCAACCCTTACGTTTACATTGCTAACATTCATCAGTTTTCAACTGTTTGACATGCCGAGCACATGCACTCTCGCCCGCTCGCTCAGATTTGACTGCTTTCTCTGTAAATTAATCTGGAATTGAATGATGGCGTAATGTTTGCTTCGTCTCTACCTCCTCCAAAACCCTGTACTAACAATCGTACAAGATTTAGATAAATTACACATACAGTATGACATGTCCTAGTTAGCAGTCAGAACACATCCGTCAACATCAACCAGCTCTCTCATACGTTATTTAGATCAGAAACCCAGGGCAATATGCCACAATTGACTCTCAAAGTCTTAGATCTGATTAAAAAGGCCTGCAAGTATCTAAGGTATTGAAAGCCTTGGCGGAAGACGAAGGGGCAGCAAGAGAGTGCATTAGCAAGTGCAAACGAGTGGATATGAGAATAAGAAAGATGGATTGAGGAAGAGAGAGAGATGGATGCAGAATGAAAAGCGGAGTGGGACAGAGGATGCAGGGCAGTGAAAAGATTAAATGGGATAATTGTGTAAATATTGTATGACACTTGCGCCGGAAGACGAGAACTCCATAATGGTGCATTAGCGGCGTGTTGAGATGGGGACCTTAACAGATGCTTTGTTCTTTTCTGATGAGTCTTGCAGGTGGGAGTGAAAAAAGGGGAAGTAAAAAAAAAAAGAAAAAGGTAGAACTATATAGTGCGTCATGTGCTCAGCTCTCACTGGACTAGCTGAATAATACAACCCTCTGTCAAACTCACATGAATACCCTTTTGTCTTTTTTTTTTTTTAAGTTTTATTTTTATTACCTGTTTCTGTTTCTTTCTTTACAGGTGTTCTAGTCAAAGAGATTAGTAAAATGCATCATTGGATGCATGAGGATCAAACTAACTGTGGCTAATCAAAATGAATTCATATCTGCAGGGAGGTTTTCTCTAAATGTGCCTATACTGAATGATTAAGAAGTGAACTCATCATCCTTGAGCTTATCTTCTTGCACACATATTAAAATAGATCTCAGGCTATAATAAAGAATTTGGCCACAGACTGTCAATCATGACCCTCTGTAAGGGCAATCACACACACGCCGCTGAAAAAAAAATACTATTCTTCCAATATGATAATACAAGTCTATGTTGGTGATGAATGGCATGAATATTTGCACTTGCATTATTAATGCTTCATTAAAAAGGTAAAAGGTAAAAGGGCCATTTGTTTATTGTAACAACGATCCGTTAGCTATCAACAACTATCCCTCTTCTGCTATGTGGAAAGCTTTTGGGTTGTCTTCATGTCAGTAGATGACAAATGGCTTTCACATGATTTTAACCCCTTACCATTTTATCATCTGGACATCTGAGCTTCACACCTACAGTATGATTTGTTGAGCATCCTGTTAAAATACCCCTGTTCTTCTGATAAGGTTTTCCAAAAGAACACGGCTGTGGGGGGTTTCGTGTGCATTCAGCCACAAGATTAGTAACCGGGTTAGGCACTGATGTCAGGGGAGAAGACCTGGCAGGCACAGAGTGTTGAGGTCAGAGCCTGTGCAGGCCACTTGAGTTCTTTCACATCAATATGCTGGAAGAGCTTTGAACCCCTTAGCTTCAGTGAAGAGAAATTTTTATGCTACAGGAATCATAAGACATAAAAGACGATTCTGTGCTTTAAACTTTGTGGCAAATCTTTGGGGAAAGCCTACGTATGGGGTGATGGTCAGGATACTGTCCATGTAGAGAAGCAGGTTCTGTTCATGTCTGTGTGGGTTTCCCTGTGGGTGCTCCAATTGCTTACATCCCCAAAAAACATGCTGTTAGATCAACGGGTGATTTTAAATCGCCTCTAGGTATGAATATGTGTGTCATCTGTGCAATGCAGTGGACTGGTATCCCGTGCTCCCGTGGTACCCCAGTGCTCTTAGGAAACTCCAAATGGTCTTATTTTAAAAATAAAGAAAAATAAGAAAGAAAAAAAAAGAGTGGAGTGTACACAAGAATTATTGGCACCCATCATGAAATTGAGCTAAATGTTACTACATGACTTCTGCAATTCATCCAATGAGTTATAATTTTTGTAGGTACAGAGGTTGGACAATGAAACTGAAACGCCTGGTTTTAGACCACAATAATTCATTAGTATAGTGTAGGGTCTCCGTTCACGGCCAACACAGCATCAATTCGTCTTGGGAATGACAGATACAAGTCCTGCACAGAGGCCAGAAAGATTTTAAGCCATGCTTCTTATATAGAATAGTCTGCAGGTCACTGGTGACTGTGCAGGCCATGGGAGATGTTCAACTTCACTTTCATGTTCATCAAACCACTCTGTCACCAGTCTTGCTGTGTGTATTGGTGCATTATCATCCTGAAACACGGCCCCGCACTCAGGATACAATGTTTGAACCATTGGGTGCACATGGTCCTCCAGAATGGTTCGGTAGTTCTTGGCATTGACGTGCCAGATGGGCACAAGTATTGGGCCTAGGGACTGGCATGATATTGCAGCCCAAACCCTCACTGATCCACCCCCATGCTTCACTCTGGGCATGCAACAGTCTGGGTCCCACTTCTTTGGGGCTTCTCCACAACGTAACTATCCCGGATGTGAAGGTGGACTCACCAGAGAACAATACATGTTTCACATTGTCCACAGCCCAAGATTTTTGTTGTTGGCACTATTGAAACCGATGTTTGGCGTTGGCACAAGTGTCCAATGATTTGGCTCTTGCAGCCCGGTGTACATGTACAACATGTGGAGCTCCCGACGTTTTGGTGGAAACAGGAGAGTTGAGGTGCACATTTAATTCTGCAGTGAGTTGGGCAGCTGCTGTTTTATGTTTTTTGGATACAATCTGGGTTAGCACCCGGACATCCCTTTCAGACAGCTTCCTCTTGCGTCCACAGTT
>JAOTQY010000034.1:26372674-26384582 GCA_026413445.1 Dolichallabes microphthalmus
GCATGCTATTTGCTGTCTGGTGTGTTGTGAATAATAAAAGGCTTCCCAGCCATTTGCATTGGGGAGACCCAAAACCAGCTCGTCCTCCACAGTCCCTGCTAGCGTCGAAAAACGCTACAATAGCTTCTTCTAGGAACTTCTTCTATTGTTCCCAAAGTACTTCCAAAATACTCTCATTTGGCGAAATTCTCATTAAATTGCCTTATTTTTTCTTCTTCTTTCAAGTTTATTGCCAGTTGCTGCTTTACTGCCACCTACTGGAATGAAGTTTGGAGAAAAAAAATTGGCAGGAAAGAAGGTTTAGCTTTGGCTTTGTACAAGACATGACATTTAAACAATGAATTACACGTTACACCATTAAAAAATTTATAGATACTTTCAGTTGGTTAATACTTGCTAAAAATCTAATTGCTGCTTAGAAGAAACCACATGATCTAAAGTATTAAAAGCAACTTAAAGTACAAGTATGAAAATTTAAGTGCTGAAAAATGTAACTGCATAGACAGTTTATTTTACGATTTACCGATCTGTTGACCAAAAAAAAAAAAGAGGTGAAATCAATTTGATTAAAACCTCCAAACAATGCTCAAGAAGAACAGTTGAATTCACATTATTTCCTGTTTTATCTATTTCGATGCCGATGCGGTATCTTGGATACAGAGGATTCGAAAAACAGATTTTCTACTCTACTACTGGGAAATCAGGGAGTTTTCATTTCTCATGAACGCACCATTACTCTCCCCCTAACAAACAAACTTCAATAACTTTTAAAAACACGATGAACTTTGATGTCTATATTTTCTTCCAATTATTGGGATTGGATTAAGATTGTTCCATCTCGTTTCAAAAAGTTCAAAAAGTTTACTTCTGCAGTAGAAATTGGTGCACAGATTTGCGCACACACAGAAAGAAGTGCGGAGAACCAATCAACAGTGACAGCTTGGTATTAGCATTGATACTACCACTATGCTGGTATATTTCTTCAGGCATGAAAATGTCTAAAGCATAATATGTTAATCAAAACCACCGCAGCAGTGCATTGTCGTTATTAATCATGTTAGAACCGAGCTACGCTGAACAAGTGAGCTCAGAAATTGCACATTCATTGTTTCAGCCCCAGAGGACCACAAATAGTCTCATACTAGAGTATGTGCCTTACAAGTGTACATTTTAATGAGCGGTCTGATGGGGGGGAAGTGTGGCCTGTTTCCTTCATTTCCTTCAATGTTCTGCTGGTTTTAAAACGATTGTATTTAAAAGAGTCTCTCGAACAACTAGCTGTGAACAGTGTCATGACAGAGTGGTCAAGTGGTACGGCTATTTCCCAAGCCTAGCTGCGGGGCCTGTATCAGGGTCTGTAAAGCTAGGGGGGGCTCTCTAACCTACATCACACCGTAAGGTCAGATGAAGTCCAGCCAGGCCCTCAGCTGATGGTGGGTATATTTAGAAGTCTGGATTGGCCAGGAGGAGGAGGGGTGGTGGGGGTCTGCAGAGGCACCCTTTATTGGGCATCTTTCCAAACAATACGGCACCAGTACCGAGCAACTGTTCTCCATCATCATTTAAAATATCAGAGCAGCTGAGGCATTGCTCTGCCTGGGGTCACTACAGAGTGGTAGAGGAAAGGATACACAGCAGGCAATGAGACCTCATTAATATAAAAAGCAATGAATTGGTTGGAGCCATATAAGTATAGTTAGAGGCACAACCTACTTAGCAGCACCACTGGTGTTACAAAAAAACACACAGAGAGACAGCGCTCTCGTTAAATTCAATTATGATTCCAATTTCTCGTTGGAATATTGCAATTACACTCACGGGCTATTTAATAGGAACAGCTCTAGTCTGGCTAATTCATGAAGTTACCAAAGCAGTCAGTTACACAACATGTATGTGCCAGCATACACAAATAAAAAAAATATTGCAGATATAAGCCATGATAATTAAAACAAGAGAAAAATGTGATTCTCTGTGACTATGACTTTGGCAGGGTTGTTAGGGCCCAAATAAGCTGGTTAAAGTGTCACAGCAGTAAGCTGCTGAGTTTACACAAAACGTTGTGAACATCATCATCATCATCAACAACCCCACTCTATGGAAATGCCTTGTTGATGAAAGATGGAAGGGGAATCTCTCTGGATGGATGGATGGATGGATGGATGGATGGATGTGTAGTCCCAGTACCCTTGGGACAAGCTATAGATTCACTACAACCCTGATATGGATTTACAGAATATAAATGAACGACTGAAAGATTTTCATAATAGCTTCTATGTAGCTTTGCCTTTTAATGTTCCAGAGAGTATAACTATTTACCTTCTGGTTCTGAGCTTTTTCTTCTTCATTACCCCATTTTTCTTACTTTTTTAATCCTGAGAGAACTCTTTAATTTATGAGCTGCATACTAAATGAATCTAACGATCATTTTCATTAACTGTTTCTTTCATCAGTGTTCAATTCTGATAGGCTTCTAAATAAGCTGACAAAATGGAAGTAAATAAAGAAGTAGGACCAAGTAGGGCTCTTACAAAAGAAACAAACTTTAAGAGAGAAGAAATCAGAAGGGTTTAGAAATAGCACACGCGTGTGTCTGATCTACACTGATTAAAGTGCATTAGATCTGAAGCTGCTGCATATGACTTTGGTATTTGTGTTGTCTATCTTTGGAAGAAAAGGGAACAATTTGATCCTATCTCTCTGATAACAAATGTTTGTTGGTGTGATGAAGAGGGAAAGAAGAAGAGAGAGATACAGTAGCAACAGAACTCCATAGCATGCTCCACTTTTACTGACCTTTACGACAGGTGCTGAGACAACTATTGAGACAATTAAACTACTCAGTTTCTGTTCCATATGTAATTGCTCCACAAATAAAAGATCATATTTGACAGAGATAAATGTCAACGTGCCAGTTTAATTGTATCTTGTAGCAATAAATTAGACAACTGTTGCTCTAAGAGACCGTTATTAGCATGATGGTGTATGTCAGGGTGCCAAATGTACATCATACAAACTCTGTCTGTTAATACAAAGATTTAGCTTAAATCAATATTATATTACAGTTAGTTCAGACTGAGCAGCCTGATTGGACGAGAGTCATTCTACGAATGCGATAACAGACTGTAACACCAGTGGGACATTTATAAGTATCACTCCATGTCACAGGTGGTGTTCAACAATCCTTAATTATACTAACTGTCGGTCGCAGCATGGGTGAAAATAGGTTGGTACTGAGGAGGGAGAGCAAACACCTGGCAAAATCACAGAAGAAAACCAGGCACAGAAGCACTTTCAGTAAGATAACATACTGTATCTGTCGGTCACTAACTGTCGGTCACCAGTTAGTTTCACTATGTTAGTTACTGATGCAAACGTGAGAAAGCAAATGGTTCATTCCACATATGATTAAAACAATCATATGTGGAATAAAGGGAATGTACAGTACAACAACTACTGTAGAAGACCGTGGCCCGGATATGGAAGTTTTTAAACATGACCCATCATCATCACCAGATCCCAATTGGAAGCCAATCACACACCTTTATACAAACATATTGCAAAAGCAGTTCATTAAAAAGGTTTTCACAGCTACAGGTATTTCTTTCTTTATTTTCCTATGCCATCTGGTCAAAACAATTTTAATGAAAAAATTTAAATTGAATAAAATATGCTTTAAAAAGAAGTACATAATTTTCAGTTTTATATAAAGTGTAAATACATTTGTGAACTATAGATGAAAGTAAACATTAGATAAATGTTTTATCTGTTTTTTTTTTCAATGGGCTCAGCTATGAGTTTTAGTATAACATGTCGACAATAATCTTTACTAATGGCATGATTACCCTATAAAGCAATCCCTATCCACTGGAGGTACATAGCAAAACAGAGCAACAAAGCACTGGTGGAAACTCTGGAAGCATGACTGTAGGGCACAAGCATGAAGAGTTGAATAAAGTGACTCTGAAGTTTGCATCTCCCTGAATGTGTTATGCAGAAGCCGTATGAATAAAATATGCTTTAAAAAAAAAAACTTCATCAGCACACATTGCCCTCAATTTCACCTTTACCCACAGAGTACATAAACCAATTTATTTCAGAAGCTAATGGATATTTAAGACAATGAAAAGGTAAAACAACCAAATAGCATGATTATTACGTACTGTAACAAGCACAAAAAGAAATGTGTATTAAATGTGCTTCGTCAAACAAATGTTTTCATCATTACTCTAAAATGATCGTTTTCATTCAAAGGTAAATATTTCCCTCTCCTTTTTTTTTTGGAAAGCCTAAATAAATCATTTTCAATTTTCCTTTCCAAACCTTCCCTCTGCAGTACCAATCTGTCTTTTCCACTCAATCTAAGAGATAACCATCACTCCATCCAGAACCATGGTCTGTATTCGCCTCGTTCATTTTACCAAAACCCAGTGACCACATGTCCCCTTTCACACCAGCATGACAAGCAGGAAACGGCTAGTTTTAAAACAGGAAGCCAACATAATAATGGCAATTTAAAAAGAAAGGAAGAAACCATGGAGTGTTCAAACCCTGGAGAGAGAGAGAGAGAGAGAGAGAGAGAGAAAGGATGAGCTCATGTGCTCATCAAGCACCTTTCATCTCACTGGGCAAGGGCCGTCTCTGCCAGGATGCCAATTAGTACACCATCTGACCTACAGGCAATTTTGCCGCCCTGCGGAAGGCCCTGACAAAGACAGAATGAAAATGTGAGAATTGATGTAATAATTCAGTTGACTATGGAATACTACTGTTCTCAGTGGAAAAACTCTCAGTTAGAAATATATGTATACAGTATATATTTTTTTAAAGATAGGAATCTAAAAAATATCTGTGAGTACTGGGGTAAGATAGATAAACCTAATATCTACAGTATCAATTGCTTAAGGATTAAACTATTAACACAGTTCAGCATTGCATCATATCATGAGGCATAACAAGAACAATGTTAGGCAAATTATTTCACAAGCAGACGCAAACGTACTATTGGCATTGGATAAGTATTATCTGGGGACCTCGTGTGATTTAGAAAATAGCCCCTCACATCTGAGTTTCGTCTGGCGCATTCGCACGGGATAAGCGACTTCTCTTCGCTTTCACTCTTCTGATGGTTTTCAGCTTTCTCTTTCTGCACACTGTATTGTTGTAAGGTGTACAGCGACATGACCCATCACCCAAAATACTTTTTAAAAAAAATTGATTTTTTTTCCTCGAGGATGATGAATAAAAAAGCACGCAGGAAACAAAAACCTTAAAAAAACTGGTATACGACTCTGGCAAATACTGGCCAAATCACAGACATGCTGATTCGCACAAGACTACTGTAATATTACCACAGGACCTCGGTGTGAATATGCCGGAATATGGTAGGTAATTTGGGGAGGAATTTTACTTTACAAATTACAGACATGGCCCATTAGCAAGGGATTAAGATCACAGACAACCTTATTACAAATCACACGAGGTCCCCAGGTAATACTGTACTAGTCCCATGCGAATGAGACAAAAGCTGCTTGAATCGACAGTCCAGGCTTAAAAGAATTCAGTGCTGCTTCTTTCAATCGTTCTTCATATCATTCTCCACCTAATCTACTTTATAGTACAAAATCATTTACCTTAAGACACTGCTTAACAGCAAATGCAGCAATTTGATGTGGATGGCCAAACTGAAAACTGATATCAATGTCTTTTTATCTCTGAAAGACAGAATGCTTTACTTCTGCTACCTGTTTGATACCAGCCACTCCAGTAAGCAATCGATGCTGCTTTCAGAATTTGAATACCAATTTACGGTGAGAAACATGAAACACAGTATATCTAATAAGCTGTTTTTTATTATTTATTTTTTTTAAATACAGATTAGACTTGCTAAATTAGAAGAAATCATTCTGAGGTCAGGGAGAGGGCATGTTGCTTGGGCAGGAGAAGAAATAAACAAGTAAACATGTTGTAAATCACAATGTATGATGACTAGATAATTCAGAATAAAAAGAGCATGGTTTATTTGGCCGTAACCTCTTAGAATAGTATTAAAAGAACCACTGAGGATTTGGACTGGAATAATAACGAGAGAACTGGAGTGAATAATAATCAATGTTACAGTGGAAACAACAAGACCTTGAGGCCCTAAAGCATTGTGTCCGGACAAAACAGGAATCATCACCCTTATTTGTGTTTTTTTTTTGTTTTTTTGTTTTTTTCAGTACAACTGGAAGATAATTATTATTCCTTCTACAGGACAATATGTCTTGCTGTGCATGTGACTGAACTTTTGTAAAAACCCAAAATAGACCTCGTAATATAATCACAGGTGCAATTCACACTGGTGAAAAAAGACTGGTGACAATAGTCTTCATTTAACAAAAGTGCAAGACAGAATGTCACAATGCAACATGCATTTAGGTAAGTGTATTAAAGATTTTCAATTTCACTCTAAATCACATAAAATTTGATCATGCAAGGCACACATGCATCTTTGTAAAGTGTTTAGATTTTTTTTTATCACCGTGCTGGGATCAAGAACACATTATACATAGCATTGTAAACAGTGGGCAGAGGAAACTGTTACTAAATTTAAAAAAACAAAAAAACAAAACAAGAATTCAGCAATTCCTTTAAGCACAATTTTGATTCCCAAATTTCCATAGCTGGCTGATCGACCATATGGCCAGTCACAGCAGGGAATTTTATTGGCACAGTGAGAAATTAAGTGTTCCTCCTAGGGTTGGTGTAGACGTCTGTTGTGGTGTGATTATTCACTGTTTCAGAGCATATGATCCAAATGCAAATATATCCCAAACTTTATCCAAAAGCTACTGTACATATGGCAGCTTAAGTCTGTTGACCCTAGAACGATATTTTGACACACCAGAGTTCTTGAAAGCGTGATTGTCTGAACAATTTTAGTGTTTTTGAAGTTGATAATAAGTACTGTATGTAAGCATTTATGTGTTAAAAAAAAAAAAAAAAAAAAAAAACCTACGCTTTTTGCTTTGATTATGGGTGTGGCTTTCATTTATTTTAGTCCAGAGCTGCATTAATTTCTCTCCAAGATCTTGTATTGATGATGGGAGAGTCGGCCCGCTGTCTAAAGTCTTCTCCAGAACATTTTAAAGAAAAACAAAAGCCAAAAAATGTACTTCAGAAAGCCTGGCTATTTCTCCTCAAGCCTACATTAAAAAAAAAACCAAGACATGAGTGTATGAGCTAGTGTCCTGGAATGGGTTGGCACACCATCCAGGGTATACCCTGCCTTGTATGCCCTCATTCCCTGGCCAGGCCCCTGCAACCCTATGCCAGGATAAGTGGCATAGATTATAAATGGGATGGATAAACTGAGTATGATATTTTGCTAAGAAGTTTTAACTTTCCCTACATATGAAGACATTGGAGACATCCTGTTAATTACTCTCCATTTTGGCACTTACAGTATTGCAAATTGTCCATTCAGGTGGACGGTTAATGAGAGAGTGTTGTCCTCTTTGAACTTGTACCTTAATCTTGAGGACCTTTGGCAGCAAAGAAAGTATGACTGCTGATCTATTATGGGAAATGGGATCACGTATGATTGATCGGTTTGTGCACCTCATCTGTCATGCCTGGAGCACACGTTTTGACATAGACGTATCACTTCCAAATGCACACGCACATTTCAGAGCTATATTTGCAGACTGACATGATGTTTCACGCTTCCCTTTACTTCAGACCATGCCGCCACTCCTCTTAGACCTGCGACATGACTGTGAATCACTTGGTCTGCTTCAAATGTCTGACCATCTTGCCGAGAGTACATCATACAAATGGGCTATAGTTCCTGAGAGCGGAGAACGGAATGTAATTCTGGTGTGCAGAATAATGGCGTTACCGTAATACTAAATAAGGTTTTCCTATTTGATGGACATTCAGTCACTACACATTGTACTGCATAAATGGCTTCCTGGAAATAGATCCTGTGCATTCGGGAACCGTGTTTTCACTCTGAAGTTTTAGGAGGTTATGGATTCAGGGTTTGGATGCACTGTACTGCCTTTTAATTAGTTCAAGGCCATTAACTGTTTGGCTGCAAAAGCAGGCATGTAGTGCAAAGAAAGCCTCAAAGTCATGAAATGTGGCAGTAATTAAAAATGTTTAATGAGTGACATTTGTTCTGCTAAACTGAAGTAAGTAACAGAGGAATGAACCAGATCTGTACTAACAAGTACATAAGGACACTTTGACACTTTATCTCACCTACACACAACTGAATGTGTAATAGTACAGTACAGTGCATACTGTACAGTATGTAATGGTGGCATAATTTTTATTTTTTTTTTGCCACTTGATCCAGATAGGTTTAACTACACGGTAGATTTGTAATTACAGTTATCCACTAAAAATGCAACACAGCATATGCAAGACATTTCCTTTATACTTTTATAAAGCTAGATGAATAATATCTCTATTAACTACTTTGTAAATGTTTAGCAAAAGCATACACATTCAGACCACTTGGCAAAAAGGTGACTTTTGTGGAGTCAAGTCCATCAACAAATGGCATAGTCGCCTTACGCCTCCAGGGTCCGGGTTCGAGTCCCGGACATGTTCGATTCCCACCTTTGTGTGCATGGAGTTTGCATGTTCTCCCTGTGCTTGGTGGGTTTCTACCGGGTACTCCGGTTTCCTCCCACAGTCCAAAGATTAGGCTAATTGGCATTCCCAAATTGCCCTTAGTGTAAGTGTGCATGTGTGTGTGCCCTGCAATGGATTGGCACCCTGTCCAGGTGCCACCAGGACCCCACCAAGTCTCGTGTGATAAGCGCCAAGCGACCCTGTATACAGGATTAAGAGGTATAGACGATTAGTAAGTGAGTAAGTCCATTAACACCATTAATGGACGGCGGGAAGAAATCTACACAGATTAATATGAGGATGTAACGCTGGGCCTGATTGCTTTTTAGCCCAGACTCTAGCTTCCTACGGTCCCAGTCAAGTCAGTTATAAATAGACAAAATGAAAGAGCTGGTATTTTCAGCCCGATTTGATATTTTTCAGAACAATTTGCTGACACATCACAAACAGGTTATCAGCAGTCACTGAGAAAGTATAAACAGCTGTCACTGCATATATTTATGTTCTGAATCTAGATGAATCTAGATGTTACAAGAGAAATAAGTGATAAATAAAACCCCCAGGGTGCACCAACCACTATCTGCCAGAGCAGGGAAGAACACACAAGGGAAGAGCATGCAAGGATAAAAGGGCGTAGAGGAAGCGCTGAGACCTCCCAAATTCACCTATCCATATCCATAAAGTTTTTTTCTGCTCTCACATCGCACTATGTTTCATTACTGTGTGCAGCTCCCCTGATCCGTGTTGTAATTTTAATTAAAACCTGAGTATAGAAAGCTGATGAAAGCATGTTCCATTTCATTTTATTTATTTATTTCTTAGGAAGGCTGATTCACTCCTGTCACTGCCAATATATATTCATGTTAAATAAAGACAATTGGACTTTCTTGAATAATATGCCTTGAAGTACTGTGTCCAACTAAGGAATATGGTTATAATATATACTGCTCAATGATTATAATGAGGTGAAGAGTTTAATCATTACAAAGAACATAATTACTGCTGGCATTTTTGTAATTTTTTAAAATGCTTTCCCTAATGGCAACAGTTGTAAAAATCATTTGTCAGATTAGATAATGTTTCAAGCCTAATTATGTCCAGTGGAACAATGGCTTTGTGGGAAAATATTGAAACTCACATAATAGGCCTTAAAATGTACTGATATAACTTTTGCCATATCAATGCAGAAATCATGCATGTTAAAACTTTTTTATGACTGTGTCACTTAGCAACTATACGACTGCAGGTGCGGGGAGATCCTACTAGTACAATTATCTGGTTCACAAAATAAGATAAGTTTAGTATCTACTACTAGCTTGCCCTGGTCATCAGACACAAAACAGCAGTTATTTGTCTTTGGAGTTCAGGTAGAGGTCAGTGCTACAGTTCACATTTGTAAAACATGCATATTATTTTAACATTAACAAAAGACTCATGTAAATGACTAATGAGCCAGCACCATGCAGAAATAAAAAGGTTTTCCTTCTCAGTCTCTCCATATTTCATCTTCATGTATTCCTGGGGCATTTTTCTTTTGCTAATGGAAATCTTCATTAATTTCTATCAAGCTGCTTTTTAGCAATGCCAACTGTTAAGCATACTATACAATTGCAAAACAAAAACTGTATTAGTTTATACATAAAAATGGTGACTTCCCTATGCATATTAAGGTTAAAAATTCCACAAGGTTCTGTTATACCAATAAAAACAGCTGAATATTTTGGCATAGCTAGATACCAACTTAATTAATGTGTAAAGGAAATTAGACACTGGATATTTAACATCCTTCTACTTAATTCTGATTAAAAAAAAAAAAAACAGCAGTACTGGTACTAAGAGCTCATGCAGCTAGTAGTGAGCTTTCAGATCACATACTACTGTAACTCTGGGTGGCCTTTCTGTTTCATCATGTGGAGCAGTAAAAGACCTTAGTGTTTGTTGACTTCAGTCATTTATTTGAAGCTCAGTTGGAAAATATTACTAGGATATCCATTTTATCTCAGAAATATTGCTAAGAGAAGAAATAAAATGTTTCTCCACAATGGAGAAAAAACTAGTTCATGCCTAGGTTGGATTATTGCAATGCCTGTATTGTAAATACTGTCTGGATGTTTGCTTAAACAACCTCTAGTTATTCCGGAATCTATCAGTCATTATTAGAATAGTACAATACAATTGTATGACACAATTATGCCCATCCTTTCTTATCCACACTGCACTGATTTCCAATCAAGTTTCAAATTAATCATGAAATACTAATGATGACTTTTAAATCACTAAATAATTTTGCACCGCAGTATGTAAACAAAATTTTGGTCCTTTATATTCCACCAAAAGTTCTTTGATCTAAAGGTGCAGGCTATTTTTTGTTACTTTGAACAGAGAAAGCTAGAGCAGAGAGAAGAGCTTTAGTTTACAAAGACCTAATTATAGTAGCCTTTGAATAAATGTCCAGGACTTGGTCTCATTGCTTAAGTCTAATCTCAAATTATACAGTAATTGATAAACTGTTTAGTCAAGCTTTTTGCTATGGTAAACAAGCAGATCTGGAGTGTTTGCAGTCATAAAGTAATTCGGTGAACTGGGATGTTTGGTTGCTGTCGCTCCTTTACTTTCACACATTTACTAAGGTTTGTTAACGGTCGAGTGTCTGGCCTCTTTATTTACCAGGAAACCCTCATGTCTGTGTTATAATCTGGCTCTCCCTATTAGTTATGATTTCATTTCTAAAGTCCCTGCTTGCACTTTACACACAATGTTAATTGCCGTTAATTGGCACATGGCAATAAGCATACCTGATAATGCTAAAAGACTTAGAAACCATGAAAATGGCTAATAGGAAAAGTTTGCTAATAGGACTATGATTGCCATATCACTTTATCAGTGCACTTGCCATAAACAGTATTACAACAGTCTCCATAAGTGAACACATGATATTGTCAAATAGACCTTATTTTGAAACTATGATAATTTTCCTAGTTACAAAATTGCACTTTTGATTATATAGCACACAATTATACAAGGGAAACGTTTAAAATCATAATTATAATCCGGTGTCACCCAGATAAGGATGCCACCCTTACCACTGCCTCGCTCATATCAAACATACCGCTTTTACATAAAATACTTATATCCAGAGTTTATATATTTATGTAAAGCTGCTTTGTGATAGTGACTATTTTAAAAAGTCAGTCAGTCATCTTCTATAACACTTTATCCTTCTATTCAGGGTCGCGGGGGGCCTGGAGCCTATCCCAGGAGGCTTGGGGCACAAGGCAGGGTACAC
>JAOTQY010000034.1:26384930-26395268 GCA_026413445.1 Dolichallabes microphthalmus
GTGAAGCTGCTTTGAGACAATGACCATTGTTAAAAGCGCTATATAAATAAAATTGAATTGAATTGAATTGAATTGGTAACTGTGGGACCTTATACAGACAGGTGTGTGTCTTTTTTTAAATAATGTCCAATCAACTGAATTTACCACAGGAGTATTTCAACTGAATTGTAGAAACACCTCAAGGATGATCAACGGAAACAGAATGCACGTGAGCTCAATTTTGAGTGTCATGGCAAAGGCTGACAATACATACAGTATGTACATGTGATTTTTTTCGTTTTTTTATTTTTAATACATTTGCAAAGATTTCAAAGAAACTCATTTTACGTTGTCATTATGGGGTATTGCTTGCAGAATTTTAACAAAAATGATAATTTAATCCATTTTGAAAAAGTGAAGCGCTGTTTAATACTTTCCAGATGCATTGTAAGAAAAAAATTAAAAATAAAAATATATTGTTACCCAGTCGCTTGCCAGATATTTGAAAACACACAATTGTCTAGAATGTCTTCATAATGGTTTTAGCATTACAGTGCATCACTCTGAAAAGGAACTATGAGATTCAAACATAGACAATGCAACTGTACGCAAAACAAACACAAGGTTTTGCCAAGGTGCCCTTCTCGAACATCTTTCTGTGGGTGAATGAACACAAATCCCTTTCTTAATATAAAAATGTTTTACTTTATTGTAACAGTAAGGGTAATCACGCTGGATTGGGATGGTAGAAAAGCACATATGGGCTGTGATAATCAGGTGTCCACATACTTTTGGCCACATGGTGTATCTCTGAATAGTGTAATCTCACAGCTGTGCACTGATACAATTTACCATTTGGATGTAACTTCCCCATGCTTTCCGACACGAATCATCATCCACCCTTGAATTATCCAGTCTGTTCACACCAAATGCTTTGATCAAATGCAAATGCTTTGTTACTCAGTGGAACCTCTTGGCTGGTCGTCAAGCAGGGCTTATGCTGTCAGCGCTATGCCTTCCTGTCTGTTTTCCAGATTGTACCAGTAATAAATGAATGAATAAATAAATAAATAAATAAATAAATGTCCATATACAAATAGGTTGCGGGTCTTGATTGCACAGTTACAAAGGATGGCTGTACACAGTCAAGATAATAGAAATATCCTCTCTAATGCGACTGTTTGTCATATTTGACTGTTGCCATTTCAATATTTTACAATGCATGTCAGTAAGGCTTAATCATATTTTTAAGAAGTAACTGGAGTGCACTGGGAGGAGACAGCTCTCTGCACAAGTAATGCTAGCTTCATAACAAGCCGACAGGGTGACAAACTGGCTTTAGTATTGTAAAATCCACTTGGAAACGGATCGCGCTACATTCCCTTTTGTTTCTCTATCTCTGTCAGGTTTCAGAAAGTCAGATATTTTCCCCAATTATGGAAGACTGCAGCTTGGCCTGTGGATGGATGTTAATTTACACAAAGTGTTTGCAGAAATTATACTGGAAGAGAACGCATTAAACTCATGAATAAAAGATGAACTGTACCCACTGGGCGGTTGCATAAAAGTCATGAACTGGGTTAAGTGGGAACCAAGGATATCCTATTTTTACTCCTTTGACTTCCTTCTCTCTTCTTATTTCACACACACACACACACACACACACACACACACACACACACACACACACACAGAGAGAGAGAGAGAGAGAGAGAAAATAACATAAAAGGTAGACCATAAGGAGGTTTAATGATGAGGCACATGAGACACTTTCCAAAAGCTTATCTTCCTTCTAAGTACTACAGAGAGACCGAGTTTTTGAGGTGGACGTGCTGCCCTATGTGGTTTCTGCTGGAAAAAAATACAAAGGTGCTCATTCTCATTCCTGTCCCTCTTTCTTTATCTATCCCAAAGGTTTACTGGTTTCTGCTGAAGTTTTAACTGATGCAATGGCAAATCGGTGTGTTTACAAAAGATGAGAAAATAAAGTCCATGGCATCCGTTCCTCTGTACCTGAACCTATATCATCTCATAGATCTATAGTGGCTGGCAGAAAAGGGAGAAGCGGAATTATACTGTATAGCTTATACCAGGCTGTTGAATGCTCCAATTTGATTATTATTTTAGTAATACATTTACTATAACAAGAAAGACAGTAGTCATGTCTGCAAGAGTAATATTAATGCACTTATTCTTTTCAAATGAAAATATCTTAAATGTAGTTAAAATGATCTAATATTTCCTATTATAGGATTATAATAAACCAAGTAAAACATTATTAAATGTTTTGATCGATGTATTTTTGCTAAATTACAAAATTTTCTATGGGCTACATAATTTTGCATTTACTTTAAGCATTTATTTCCAGAAAAATAGAAAAAAAAAGAAAAAGAGAGAGCATCTGTCACTAGAGTAAGACAATTTAAAATATGAGAAATCAATACAAAAAAAAGTGTCAATAAATGGAAATACGGTTAATAAGTCGATATTTTGGTTCTTGTAGTCTTATAATAGGAAACACTAGATATGAGACTATATTCAAGATATTATCACATGTTAAGACACCATTTTCTTTTGCTGTGTACAGTAAATAAAAACAAGCTATATCAATGAAATTACTTTGCTTTGAGGGGAATCCACAAAATTCTCTGCAATTCTAAATGCATAAAATGTTTATAATCAATGGCAAATTGATGCGTTAAAGGAGAAACGCTTGCTTACAGTAATTCGCTTCAGGCCAGCTCATCACACTACTGTGTTATTGATTATTTTCCTATAAGTGCATGCCCCATTGTTTGTTTTTTTCCTGCTACCTTGCTCACTATTATGCTTTCACTTCCTACACTACATTATGGATTCACCAAATGCTAAGGAAATGAATTCCACACCTACACACAGGCAGTGGGTTCCTCAGTGGTTAAAGTTGTTTTGTTTGGGAAGTTGGAAGTTCAAATTGTGGCACAGTGTTGAACTCTTGTATAAGACCTTTTGCCTTCATCTCTTGAACAGATCTGTAAAGCAGTAAAGCTCTGCCGGAAGGATGGACAAAAAAAAATAGTGTAAAAAGGAGCATTGTTGCTCTGACCAAACCAAACCTATCCAAAGCAGCCCAGATTCTATGTGATGACATCATAAACTATGTTGCCGTAAACATCCATTAAACTAACACACCCCTTCTTTGTCTACGATAATTACAAAATGCTCAATCTATACAAAGCCCTTTGAGAGAAATGCTTGCTCTTTCTTATCAGCTTTCCACTTAGCAACACATTTAAACTCTATAGTTCACACAAACACACACACACCAAGTGTCAGGAGTTTTGTCTTCAAAGCTTCCCTATCCTGATGCTAAGTACATACTGATAAGTGAATGCCAATGTGAAAACTCAGAGTAAACCAAGATCTACGGTCTGTATTCAAGCCAACAGATATGGTACTTTGGGAGCCAGTGGAGCGTAATTTTCTTTATGAGTTACATAGACATGAGCACACACTCATACGTGAACACATGAAATGACTACAGTATACAGTATTTGTCAGGAGTTTCCATGGGCATGATGGTTCCTGTAGATCACTAATAATGACCTACACCTATACCTGACTCTAATGTAGACTGAGGAATATAGAAATCTCTGTTCTGCCACATTCTTGCAGCTCTGCACATTAAGCTACTTTTGCTAGTCGTTAAAGGTTATTACTACTACTGTGTCCAAAATGCTATAACAGACTGTATGATAAAATGGAAAAAAATACCTAAATAAAATAATAAAAACAGACTCAATAAATAGGACAGCAATAATAAAAATAGGACTACTTATATCGAAGATTGCACTTTAAGATGAAAATGCTATAGACAATGATGTTCAAAACGTTACAGGATAAAAACCAGAGAACGCCAATGATGTGATTGCACATGACATGAAGTACTGCGCAGGCAGCACAGAACACAGTAATTATATATATTTATAAGCAATCACAGTCCTATTCTTCAACATCCTTCCAGGATAAAGAAAAAAATAATATACAGTTTGACGGCCACAGGTAGAAAAGTCCTCCTGTAGTTTGGTGTATAGTGTATGAGAGGCGTTGAGGGCAGTTTCCTCAGCATCCTTCTTTCTAACACCTCCACTCACTTCTCAAGTTCCAGTCCCAGGACAGAACCAGCTTTCCTGATGAGCTTATTGAGTCTGTTAGCATCAGCCGCCTTCAGCCTGCTACCCCAGCACTGAGCGATAAATCATCTGGAGCATGGTTCTGCAGACGTTAAAGGATCCGAGTCTCGCAGGGCAGCTCTGCCCTTTCTAATAAACAGTGTCACAGTGTTTTCAGTAGAGTGCAGCTTATTATGGATGCGGACACCCATGTACTTGTATTCGTCCACTTCTGTTCCATCTATGGCAACCAGGTCTCGACAAATCCTTTGTTTCCTAAATATACACGTTAACACATTGTATATTCTTAATATTCGGTTCTATGATCATTTTGATAATTTTCGAATGATAGAAATGCAATTAAATAATTGCCTCGTACAATCCCTCGTGAGTTGAGAGTTGAGAGTTCCCATACTTCAAAGTGAGATGTACATTCAGAGGTCCTAAAGACATTTTTCTGTCTATCAGCATATTGAATAGTTTCGCAACTCACTGTACAAAGAGCCATGTAGGCTGCTTACATTCTATTAATTGCTGTGGGCAAGTCAGCATTTTTAAAGATCAAACATTTGTAACTGTGTCATGAGTTTTGCACCAGCCCGTGTTCTTCTTTTATTTGTGGATTTTAGACACACACCATAGCATTAATGATACCCAGATTATTTTTTATAATCAGATATAATCTGTCATTAATAATCTGTCACTCTGCATTAAACAGGACAGGTGTTTAAGGGTGAGCTGATTGTGTGGGAAGTTTTGTTGCTTTGTTACAACCAAAACAATCAGGCATGGACATTAATATCAATTAATATTTTACAAATAGGCAATTCACTCGAGGATATTATATGCCCAGCACTGCATGCTCTTTTGCATTTCTTTCTTTCTTTTTTTTTTTTTTTACGAGACTATTAACCTTTAAAGACTCTCCTAGAGGCGGAGAAGGTATAATTAGTATATTAGCACCAAACCATCTTACAATCACACAACCACGAACACACACAGAATTGAGTCTGAAATTTCTATTTTAAGACTAGGGTTCCTCTACAGTATCTCTTTACATCCCCCACAATCACCCACAAACCAATTTGAGCCTTAGACTAAATGCCAGAGAATCTGAGACCTGGCACTCATCTAGAAAACACCCACACATGTTGTCATTCTTGTTCCTGATGGTATCTATGCAAAAAAAGTTGCATTCATGCTTGCATAGCGCTTTTGTAAGAAATACCAATTTAATCTGTAAAAAAAACTTTAATGAAGCAGAATGCTTAATTTCTTTGCTTGTATCTTAATCACAAGTTCTAGTATCGCACATCTGGATACTGTCAAATAGTGAAATAAAATTTAAATGAATTAAAGATTTCATTTTTATTCCACTTTGGGAAAAACAAAAACCCTGATTACCTAAGAGGAACTTCTATATATTAAATTTTTAACAGCATCCAGCAATATAAAATTTTATAAATATGACCATGAAAGTCAAGGCAATCTTTAATCAAAGCCTTCCAGCATTTTTGCATCCAGGTGTCTTAAAGTGACCTCTTAACGTGATGGTTGCACAAAGTCTAGACAAATACAAGTTAAGTTTAAAAAATCGACACAATTTTTTGTAGTATAATATATTGAGAGATGGGTCACCACTACATTTTTTTTTTTATCATTCTGAATGTTCGCCTGCTATACAGTACAAGGAAGGATGTTTGACTTACAAAGCCAGCCACTGTTCTGATCAAAGCTGGATAAAAGCCTGTTGTATACAGTAGCTCAGTAATAAGCAATTGCCAATAAAGAAGAATATCTTTTGAAACAAAGAGTAGAAGGTTGTAAAAGCATGAGGTAAACCAGACTGAGGATGCCAATCACTCTTCAAACAACTCGTCTATAGTTTCAGCTCAGCTGGAGATTCAAAATTCAACATTGTTTTATTGCCACACAACCATGGGGGTGGTAATCGGGCTCTGTTCAGCATGACAATCAACGATAAACAACCTACTAATAATATATATTAAAAAACAATACAACAATAAAATGCATTTATGAACACGATGCATTTAATGCACAGTCAGTGTGAATGCAGCCGAAGAGTATACCATATGTGCAGGAAGGTGGGATCGATTCAGCGGTAGCAAATCAAAGTGACTGAACATGACGTGGAACTTAGGAGTGCAGATACAGTGTAAACCTTTGCTCGTGTCAGGCTTGTGCAATTTATGAAAGTTAAACAACATGTCAAGTCTGGTTGGAAAAGGAGTTGCATCTAATCTAATGTTATAATAAGCGCTGTGATATATTTGAAACAACGTTGTGATGATGTCCAACAATGTTTTGTTACAATATCTTGGATACAATGGCATTCAGATAACATTGAGTATATGACCCAAACTACAAAACAACACATTTTTCAACACATACCACACATTCATACAAGATTTGACCATATCAATGGTCCCTTAAGATAAACATGGTTTAGAATTCTGATTGGTATCTCATGTCACGCATCTCTTAGTGTTGCATTGTTATCTCTCTGTTTAATATTCTTTCAGAAATATTTCTGTAAGGTGCATCTTGGTTCCCTAATTACTGTATTGTAATACGGTGCTTGCTCAGTGTCCAAACTGCATCATGTCCCCTTTTTGTTGCGTTCCAAATCAATGTTTTGAACTGCTTTTGTCTGGTATTTTTTGTGGTGCTTTTTGTTATGTACAGTACACACATTAACTATGGAACCATTAGCATGTTCCCTGCTGGACCAGTGTTTGGAAAACAGTGGTTTTATTGCAGCAACTAGAGTTCAAATCCTGGTCAGGCCATTGCTTTAGTATTACTGTAATATTGTTCTAACGTTTCAACACTGTATTAGGGACATTTAATGTTATGGCATCATCATGTAGTCAATTGTCATTTCATCAAAATCCCAACAGGACAGTGGTAGCTCTAACGGATAAAGCTCTGGGTTATTGATCTAAAGGGTGGAGGTTCAAGCCCCAGCACTGTCAAGTTGCCACTACTGAGCACTTTGAGGAAGACCCTTAACCCTACCTGTCCCAGGTATGCGGAGTCCTGGCTGACCTTGCACTCTGACCCCAGCTTTCTATCTGGTATATGTGAAAATAAAAATCATTTCACTGTGCAGGAAGGTACATGCGCAAAATAACTGAATCATAAAAACAACCAAAGATCAATATTGTCCCAATGTCAGTAATGTTGCCAAATTAACATCGGTTTGGGAACCAAAAATTCCTTCTGGGAAGCTAATAATTGGTACATATGCTGCCACCACTCTGCTGGAAAAAAATATCAAAGTAAATTAGAAATAAATTAGATGCAGAATGAAAATTAGTACCACTGTCAAATTTTCCCATTTATTGGTTTAGGTCACCATAACCAGTTAGTCAGTTTCATTGTCCTTCTATAGAATGGTAACTAAGGGAACTAATGGGAACTAAGCATGGTAATGTATATGTTTAAAGTATATTTCTGCTTGATATTAGGATTTCCTATACTGTAACACAGTATGCTTATTGGGTAACAATATTGAACCTAGTGCAGCAGAAAAGTGTTCGACCTGACGTTCAACCTCAAGTGTGAATCCTGATGATGTCATAACCATCTGTGGTGAATTGAGAGTAAAACTGGCTGTGACTTCTGTAAGGCAGAACTGTCCCCTGTCAATCAGTGCCAGCTGGTGTGTAATCGGGGAGAGTTGGCTAAGGATAAACAATTGGCAAATGGCCAAAGTGGGGAGCGAAAAGAGAGAAAATATGCTTATGTGAGGAGGCGTTTATGGATCCCAAGATGTTAATGTGTTAATTACGTGCGAATCTCCTGCCATGGTGAAAAACAATCTTTGACCACTTTCTCAGTTTTTTTCCCCGCCTCTACTCCATTGCACAGATGTGCTTCATTTCACAGCTACCTAACTTTTATTAGAACTGTGGCACTATCTAGTGCTATTTTGGAGTAATAAATCACTTCAACTACCTGGCAACAATCCACCTTCCGGGAGGTGTGTCCAAAAATAGCACAGGCAGCACAAAAGGTCTCAGCTGTTTCAAGCTTATAGGTTTGGGTTATTTACCGAGTATAGCAGAGACACCTGTATCTGGATATCTAGGTCCACTAATGGCTCTCGTCCACTTCTGTCATTTCCTATAACAAACTTTTCACCTCCACCACCACCAATAGGTTTTGTTTAGTCTACATTCGTTTTTCATCATGATATGTCTAACCTACTTCCCCAACCCCAAAAGGATGTGATGGAGAGGG
This sequence comes from Dolichallabes microphthalmus, assembly GCA_026413445.1. Taxonomy (NCBI): domain Eukaryota; kingdom Metazoa; phylum Chordata; class Actinopteri; order Siluriformes; family Clariidae; genus Dolichallabes; species Dolichallabes microphthalmus. The sequence goes on from JAOTQY010000034.1 coordinate 26,393,327, forward strand.
TGATGGCAATGAAGCCAGTCACATGATTATCCTGGAAATTATTGCTGGCAGCTAATTCAATAGTAGCCTGAACCATTTCTTCATAAGGCAATACTTCTACAGATGAGAAATTATCACAGGAGAGGTGAAGAGGGTGTAATAGATTGGAGAGTACTGGTGCTGTATACACAGATGTCCCCTGGGCAAACAGAAATTCACTCAGCATCTATGAGAGGAGGTGTGTGTCACTATTCGGATGGGTCTGACAGCCACAGGGATGAGATATCTCATCTCATATTGAGGCATATTCCAAATTCCTGTGTAGGAGATTATAAGAGATTATAGGAAGGTGCAATCATCTTTGAGATATGTCAGTGAATAGCAAGGGCTATACCTGACCATTTTCTTCCGCCTGGAGCGTCTTTGGACGTTTACATACATGGTGAAAGAACACATATAGATGAATAATTTATACTGTTCACTTAAGTGGACAGTAATGTATTATTAGTCTCCGCCACTCCCACAGTAAAGCAGAGTAATGCAGTATCATGTAGACTCTAAGGTGCTTGGCCATGTCTTATTAGTGAGGGTAGAGAGAGACCTAATGCAGGATGCGGAACACGGTACACGGGGGAGGATATATGCATAAAACACTAATAGCTGACACACAAAACACTAATGAGGGTTCATTAAGGACAATTCTTTTTCCGGTAGTGGGGGGGAAAAAAAAGAAGTAGTAAAAAAGTTCACACTCGTTTCTGATTTGGTTAGCAGACAGATGGGTATAAGGATATCCAGATATCTTGAAAAAATTCCCACATTTGCTAAAAAATAAGTCCTGCAACATAAACTCTTCAAGATCTAACGAGGAAACGAAACATCCAAAAGATCTCCTACTAAAAAAAGCACAAATAGACAACAAAAAGGAGAAACAAACAAACCAAGACAGGAACCTAGTGGGAATAGAGATGTGGAAAAAAGATAGCTGAGAAAAAGACAAGGCAAATCACACAACACTGAGAGAAAGCCATAGGCTGCCTCGGATTTGGGTAGAGAGAAAGATAAGGAGAAACAAGTGTTCTTTCTCAGTGTGTGTTTAATCGATATGTTCCTCAAGCTTCTCTCCAAAATTCTAGCCGTGGAAGGACTTTAAATTCTGTTGGACTGATATCATTTAAGAAATGTCCACAAAATGTTCAGCAAGATAAACAGCCACAGGGCATCTGGTTGAGACCAGACGTGAGTAACAGCAAAACACAGTTATGGGAGCAAAGCTACTTTCATTTTTCTATATAATTTCCTGCTACACTATTGCACTAATCCCAGTGTTTCACTAGTGCTTGCATACCATCAAGGTAGAAGGTTTTCTCAGTGTGCCGGAAACACTGACCTCCCAGGAACTCCTTTAATGATCCAAACATCTGGAAATTGCTTGGAGAGAGATCAGGGGGATGTATAGGCGATGTCGCAATAACTTCAATAACCATTCACCCCAAAAAATGTCATTAAAAGTCCCAGTTTGACTTGAACACCCCTTGTGCTTTCATGTGCACATGATCAGATATGAAGATCGTTGGACAAATGAGTGCCATGTTCTTCAACATGAATGTGCTGTGATACGTGATGCATTTACAACAACCTCAATAACTTCCTGGTCGCAATTAATTTAAGATACTAGTGCATTTTGAAATAAACTAAATTATTATTAAATATACATTATTTATAAATTAAAATCAGCTGAATGCATTAGTAACATCACAAACAAGTTGAGTGGGAGAAACACACACACACACACACACACACACACACACACACACACAAAGCCATCCTTTAGACATCTGTATTTGAGACCCACTGGGAGGGGCACTGGTGGCTCAGTGGTAGGCGTTTTGCCTGCCATGCGGAAGGCCTGGGTTCGATTCCAGCCAGTGCCCAAACCCCCCAGCCACTGGATACAGTGCCG
>JAOTQY010000034.1:26441105-26452027 GCA_026413445.1 Dolichallabes microphthalmus
ATAGGCTCCAGGCCCCCGCGACCCTGTATATAAGGATAAAGCGGTACAGAAAATGAATGAATGAATGAATGAATGTATTCAATGCTACACCAAAAGCTAACATTAAGCTTATAACGATTATAATCATGTTATCAGCTTATATTAAGCTTATCAGCTATGCCAAAAGCTGTTCCCCTTGTGGGGTCCAGGAAATTGTTCCCAAAACTACCAGAGACTCTTGTCTGTATGAAGGCACCACACACACACAATCAGCACAAACGGAGTCTGGACGAAATCAGGACATTGCCAAATCCCCAAAAAGTGATGTCAGTGTAAGTGCAGCTGTAACGGCGGTGTGTACTTCCTGAAGCAGCACATACAGCGATGCCTCGGGGAGGAAAAAAAAGTCCCTGACACTTGTTTAACTGATTTTATTGCAAAACTTGGCCAGGAGTAAGAGAAGAGAAGAGTAGAACTGGTTACTCAACAGCTTAGCTTCTAAGTTCTGTATGTGTTTAACATTTTCTAAAATGATTGCTTTACTGTACATGGGAAAACACAGTTGTTGTTCCAAAGCTCCAGGGGCAGCGCTTCGATTCCTGAGCTTGTTTAATGTCTGTGTGAAATCTCTCTGTGTGGGTTTCCGAAAGACTCCATAGTTTCACCCCATCTTATGGTAAATGTAAATGTGTAAATGTGTGTGGAGCCGTATAATGGCATGGTGTTTCATTCAGGGTTTATTCCTACTTCACACCCAGTCTTCCTGGGAAATGCTCTGGATATACAACATCCCTGACCGAGATAAAGTGGTGACTGAAGACAAACGAATAAATGGTTAGAGTTAGTTTCTCTAAAGACCTTTTTTTTGACAATATGTATATTAGAGAGATACTATTAAGGTCACTCTGACCTGAGACTAAAAAGATAAAAAGTGTTTAAAATTGGCTAGACCTGGTAAACATGTCATTTTCATCTTTGTGGCACTGTCCTCTGTTAAATATTTGCACTCTCTGTGCACACACACACAAAAACACATGCATACCTGCTACAGTATCAGAACAATCTTGGTTCTTATAAGTTAATTTGCATAAATATTGTTTACAATGCTAGTACATACTGTAAGGTATAAGATAGGATTTATTATAATAGATAGCCTATAAAAGTTTATGCAGTGTTAGTTAGTGAATGACTTTCAAGATCAGATTATTTTCCCCCACTATTATACAATGCAATATTTTAGGCTGTTTATTAAAATTAATTTGCCAAAATAAACAGACTCAGCACGTCTCTCTCTCTCTCTCTCTCTCTCTAGTTATATCAACTGAAGGTCCTCACATAGATAGTAAGGCAGCTGTGTGTGTGTGTGAGGTTGTACAAGCTTTGTGTTTGTCTGTTGTGAAAATGCTTGTAATGAATGAATTGATGCTTCTAATTTGCGAATTGTGACAGGGATATCAGTCCTGTAACAGAGAATCCTTGTGCTGTGATTCATCGATGATCAGTGCATCGTCTCAGAAAATCTCATTGTCCTTAATAATCCTGCCTCCTAACGACACCAACATCATTTATAGCTAGTATAAAATGCAAATATGAGCTATACAGACTCTTCAATTACAAGTGAGAAAAAAGTTTCATACATTATTTTTTTATTTATTTGTTGGAGCTGTTCCTTGAGGTCATTAATAAATACATAAACTACTAAACAGACAAATCTTTTCTATGTTCAGTACGAACACGTGATTAAAAATCACATCAGTTATGTATTGTATTTAGTTCGTGTTAACACATAAAAGAAAATGAAAGAACTGTGTTTGCAAATGAAACGAGTGGAATCAATTTGCAATATAAGTCTAAGTTGGTGTTAAAAATACCTCCGTGGATTAATTCAATTATACATCACAGTCAGTTTCATTACTGCAGAAGACGCAGATTGATTTTCAGGGCTTTTGTAGCCAATTTCATTTGAACTGGCAGATAAATATAGTGTGACATTATTGAGAAGGTAATCATTTTATTCTTTTAGAAGGCATCAAAGCTTTTATTTTACTTTTATCCACCTCTTATGGAAAAATCACACCTTCATTTATTTTTCTGAGTGTGGCAGCAGAGGCATGGTCAAGCACACGGGAAGAGGAGGAGGAGGAATCGCTGAGAACGAGCAGACTGTAATGGACGAGTGGGTACACCTGTGTGTGTGATTAATGATGACATGCTGATATGCCATGTGTCTGCCAGTGAGAGCCTGAAAGCCTGAAAGACTGTGTATCGGAGCTGAGCTGCTCGAATAAACCTTTGTCAGACAGTTTCCTGCTGAGCCTCTGTGTGTGTGTGTGTGCGTGCGTATGTATGTGTGCACACACTAGTGTACGTCTAATATTATCAATTAATTTTCCATGTTAAATACAAAACCGATATCAAAGCTCTAAGATTTGTATCTTATACTAGTAGATAAAAGCAGTTATTTGTAACTAGTAATTGGGATGATGTCATGCCGTATTCTGTCATGGAGACTTTGGTTATGCAGCAGCTTGTCCCCATAGATTTAGGTAACCAAGATGACAGTGTGACAGAATAGAAATAATAGCCTCAACACAAATAAAAAAAAATGAGATGTTATCACACTGGCCTTGTGCTATGTGCTACAACCTAATGAAGTTTAGAATTAAGCCCCATACAAGGCTGTAAACAACAAACCGCCATCCAACATTACATCTAGCAGGATGTTTTGACAGATTATACAGTATATATAAAAAATATATGCAAATATATATTTTATTGAAGTTTTTAAAAGAGCATCGATTACAACTCTGTGTGTGTATGCAGTATATATCCGACGATTATCATGCACAAGTTGCTGAATGGTTTTCGACATTTTTGGGGGTTGAGCTCGTTGAAGGTCTTCCAGTGATATTCTTTCACTCTTGAAGCATACATGCCACTCAAAACACCTCGGATGACTCATTGCAGCATCACTGTAAACTTGCCGAATCATGTCAAACATCTCTCTGGCAGCTTTGCCCAGTTTCATGCAGAATTACTTGTTCTACCTTGCTATCCATGATGAAATAGCAGACTTGGTAATGCACATGGTCAGAATAGCACCAGTTGCACAGCTCACGATGTACACAGGACATTCAAAACTTCTAAAACTAGTCTAGAAACTTATTCATACCACCTCATATGAAAAAAAACTAAACTAAACATAATGGTGTAGTGGTTAGCGCCATAGCCTTGCACCTTTAGGATTGAGGGGTTGAATCCCACCTTTGGGTCTGTGTGCGTGAACTTTGCATGTTCTCCCCGAGCTTGGTGGGTTTCCTCTCTCGGTAGTTTAGACGAAATGGATTTTCAAAATTCCCATATTTTGCGAGTGTGTGTGTGTGTGTGCCACCTTGTGCCACAAGACCCTAGGATAGGCTCCATGCTTCCCACAACCCTGTACAGAGAACGTTGTCTAGAGAACAATTGAGTGAAAGAGTTGCCCTCCCTGATGCCACCGTCCCATTTTTATCCAGGCTTGGGACCAGTACTAAGCTCCTTTAGTACTGTAATCCCCCCTCTGCATGGCAGGCAAGAAGTCATTGTACCACCAATGCCCTAGATACTTATATCAGATTCTGTTAATGATTAGTAGATTAATTTCCTTCTAAAAGTTGTCTTCGGATTTGGTCAATGTACTGTAAAGCCTTACACTGGACACAACTCTGTTAGAAGGCATTAGAAAATCCCCATCAGTACCTCTATTTTCCCCTTACTGCTTTCTTCCCCTTTCTCTCAAGGGCCTTTTTCTCCCAAGCTGCTCTCATGTATTGCCATCTTCACCACATTTCCTCTCAGCCATTCTATTTTCTTTCTTGTTTTCTCCTACACGTACAATCACCCAGTGGGAGAGCTGCTCTCTCTCCACAGGACCTCGCTTACAGGAGATGGCTTGCCTCTGCCTCCAGGTCATCATAGTGCTTTGTTCAAGGAGTGTGTGTGTTTAAAATTGGAGCCACAACAAGAACAGAGCAGAGGCATGTAAAAGTCTCAGCAGTGCTAGAGGGCTTTCTGTGTCATTTATACACTATTCATGATGGTCCCATGTGGCAGAAACATAAAAGAAAATGCGGATGTAACAGGTGCCATCATGCCACGGCTCTTTTTGGCGTAGTTGCTCTCTTCTACAGCACTCAGTCTTCCAACGTGTCAAAAGTGTGACACAGAGAGAGAAAGCAACAATGTGGAAAAGATGGCATTCATACAACTTTGGAAAGCGCGTTATACTTTTCATACTTTTTACACACATTTATTTTGACCTGAGAGCAATTAAGATTCACTCATTCAATTAGTTGCATGATTTTGGGCACTCGCAGAAAACAGAATAACCCAGAAAAAAACCCACTGGATACTGGTAAAACATCTGGAAGAATAACCTGACATTGGGATTGAACCGAAAGCCTTGGATCTATTAGGCAATTAACCTTTCACTAACAGAAAAAAGGAACCCAAAGAGGCAAAAGAATGTAAATCAAAAACAGCGCGATGAAATATTCAGTGAAGCAACGCATTGAATGGCTTCTTATTAAAGAGATAATAAACAAATGCAGCTTCTGTCCTAAACAGCAATCTGAACGTATTTGTCCCATAAAACGACTATAATTAAAACCTTCTTTACAAAATGAGCCACACAAACCGGCAAATGCATAATCTCAGCCAAGGGCTTAAGATGTGCAAATCAAGCAATCAGCTGCAGGTCCGAAACGTTGACGCAGCTGAATTTTAATGAGCAGCTGCTCCGTTTCCTCTGTCCCCCCTTTCACTTTTAATAAACCTCCACGGTGACATGTACACTGACCGCAAGGACAATGTGTGCTGTGAGTAATTTCACACAAAAGCTACAGTTTATGCCGCAGTGAAATGTCTGACTTTATTTTTTCCCCACTCACCTACAACACTGGTAACCTTCAGCCAGGTCAGTGAGCTATTTAATATGCCTGGAGGATGAGCGGATGCAAGTCTCTATCTGTTTTCTCTCTCCCTTTCTCTCTCGGTCTTCAGATTGACTTGCAATGTTTGGTAGCATCTGTAACCTTCTATAGCATTCTTTTCTCTCTGATTGCTAAGTGTGTGAATGTGTATGTGTGTTTGTGTGGCTACCACATAACCCTTTCATTTAAAATCTGATCATTCATGTCATGTGGTTATAAACATATCTGGATATCTACGTAGGTAAGGATTAATTTGAGCCTTATATATAAAGAATGTCATTTTGAGACTGATAATAATAAAAATGCAGAGATAACATGACACACTTATGGGCCCATCATTACCACACATACATCTTTTCTACGACTACACATTTCACAAAATTATGTGTTCGAATATTAGAACTGGAACATTGACGCCAGTCTAGACAGAATTTATTGACATTTCTTGGTTTATTGTTAAACCATTCCTCAAAGTGAAAGAGAAGAGAGAGAAAGAGACCCAATATTGCTACTGTCTTGCGAAACAAATGAGTTTTTTTCTTTCCTTTGCACCCATTTCATTTAGCTGTCCAGGTTTTTTTCACGCCATCACTTGACTGATGCGTCTGGTGTTACTGTTTCCTAAAAAAATACCGAAGCCGTTCAGACTGAATTAAAGTCTGAGAGTGAATAGGCTGGTTGAAGATGGACACACACACACACACACACACACACACACACACAATTAAATTAAAGGTTGACAAGGCAGGCTGTAAATAAATGCAGTGCAGTACACAACGTTTCCAAAAGAACAGAAGTTGCAGCGGAGCATGAGTGCAATGTCTTGCAAAAAATATAATAATAACTTCCACAGTGACATATAAAAAGTGATGTTTGACAAAAAATTGATGCTTAAGTCGCTGTGATGAATTTCTGAATGTATTAGCATCTTAAATCTCTGAATGTAAGATGCTGTGGATTTTATTAAGCACTTGACCTGTGAATACCTCAAAAGTCAAGTGCTTAATAAAATTATTGACTATTGTAATAATAATCAGCAATCAAATGAGAAACAAACACTCATGTTTCCGCTGATGATTTGCTATATCTCCTGGCTTCTCTCGATTGTTTGGTTAAGTAGTGTTTCCATGAATTTCTCATCTTTATATCTTAAAATCACTTGTTGTGACAGTACTAAGGTCTTTTGCTTTGGTTTGATAACCTTTTCTATTTTAGTATTGCCTTTGAAATTTTAATAAAACTCTATTTCATTTTGTACAGTACACAATCCCGTTAACCAGCAGCAATGTCATTTTGCAGAGTATATTATTTATATAATTTATTATTTATTTTACCTTACCTTTACTCCAGTAACATCCATCCTGTTATTCATGTAGAATAGTTGTTTTTTTCTGGTTAGTTAAATTTTCATCATTGTTTTGTTCCAGAAAACTATCTCTATATATGTTGTTTATATAATTATCTTTATCTATATACTGTACGTTGTTAATTTGAAGTTTTAAAATACTTTACCCCTGTCGATTTATATTCTCCTTAACTTATTTTTTGTTTATTCTCAGAAATATTTTCATACATATTTTTCAGCCTAAATCCAAAAGGCACCTGTGCGTGAAAATATGAAGTGGATAAAGAGACTGGAAGTATAGAAAAGAACCAAAACAGACATATATGAATACTTAAGTCCCTTTGGTGTACTATTGTTTCATCATTAGTTCACCAATTAGAGCACAGTATATCCAATTGGAATGCCATGAACATGTGATAAACACTAAATTGATTTAACGTCAGCACATGTCTGACACAGAGTTGCTGATTTCTGGTTTGCCATGTTGGCTCGATATTCAGCTAACATTAGTATTCAGATCAGAAGTTCAAATTGATTAAGCTCCTTCGTAGATTAAAGAGCCTAGACTAACTTCAGGTTTAATTGGTCTGTTAAATAACGGTGGCATAGTGGTTAGCACTGTGGCCTCTAGGGTCATGACTCCTGTGTGTTGTTTGCACATTCTCCCCATGGTGGGTTTCCACCAGGTACTCCGTCCTCAGCCCCACAAAAACAACCATAAACAGTCCAGATCCATGCAGAAAGGGATAATTGCCATTTCCAAATTGCCAGAAGTGTATGAGTAAGTGTGTGTACTTGTGTGCCCCGTGATGGATTGGCACCTTATCCAGGTGTACCCTTCCTTGTCCCTGAGTCGCCTGGGAGAAGCTCCACGCTTCATGCAACCCTGTACAGGATAAGCGGTTTGGAGAATGAGTGAATGAGTTGTGATATGTGTATTTAAGGAGAAAAAAAAACTAATTTAATACTTTTTTTGGGGTAACGGTGGGGGTGACAATTTTCTAGGACAAAACAATGATGAAGATTTGCCAAACCAGCAAAAAAAAAAAATTATTTTTTTTTACATGAATAACAGGATGGATGTTACTGTAAAGGATTGATTAAAATATCTAACATGAACACCTGCTCTTTCATCAGCAGACAGATGATAAGCAGATGACTGGCTTAGTCACTGATGAGAGAGAGAGAGAGAGAGAGAGAGAGAGAGAGAGAGAGAGAAAGTGCACTCATGAATAGGGTGTAAATACAATACCCATAGTTCACGCTGCCACACTGATGCTGAAATCATTTGCAGTTCAAGATCAAATGTCTGACTGAGAAATAAATAAGAGGTGTGGGAAGGTGCAACTGTATCATTTTACTGTTAGCTGAAGTCGTCAGTCACTTGTCAGGCATGGTCTCATACATCTTTGGAATGCGTCTGAACCCGGAGTCTGCTCATGTCACCTGCTCACTTCTTTACCAACCACAAACAACATGAGACTTTGCATTCAAACAGTAATGCAAGTGGTGGTAAACTACGTAGGACATGTGAAACTGGGAGGAATAAGAGACCACGCTGACCTTCAGAATTAAAGCCCCTAATGTAAGGAGATTGCAAATTTGAATCCTGATCATACAAAGGTCATCATTGCTGGAGGTCCAAAGGTGAGCAGCTGGTGAGAGATATGACACTGTTCAATTCCCTGTCAATCAGCATGACACTAATCACTAATCAATGAGAAAATCAATGAGTTCAGCCACTGAACTTTTCCAACCCAGAGCGGTTTGCTGTGGAAGAGAGCTCTGGGTTGGAAATGTTCAGTGGCTGACTTCACATGTCTTGGAAGAAGTGCATGCTAGGCTAGTTGGTGGCTATTGAGTAGCATATGGCTAAACTGGGAGACAATGGGGTGCAAATGTAAAAAAAAAAAAAAAAAAAAACGATTGATGCCACATGATTAGTATTCATGTTTTTCTTCTTCTTTTTTTTTTAATATACTGTACCAACACACACACATACGGACAAATCGGGCCTAATAACAATGCACAATCCTTTTATGCTTTAAGGCTTTCAGAATTATAAGCTGTTGCAATAATCTGATATAAGAGACGTGCTTCCATGAACATTATGCGAGTGGAATGTTCAATCTTGTTACCAACTTGAGGAAGAGACACATTTGTCTACGAGGCCAGCCTTTCAGACACAAAGCAGATAGTCAGAACTAGTTTCACCCACCGTTCCCCACAAATTTCCTAAATAATCTTAAAAAACTTCTTAAATATAATTCCTTCTCCGATGCCACACCAGATGGCTTTACAAAAGTGCTTACTAAGGCTTTCTCTTATCATACAGATATGACTGTGTCTCCAAAAATGTCAAAGATACATTATAGGGAAGTAAGCAAATTTCATAACATTTCTGTGGCGAGGCCATTATTTATGCTGCATACATTGAATAGAAGTTAATGAATTTCAGTCACACTAGTGTTATCAAGTATGCATGTATCCTATAAATTTATCCTGACCTTTCCATTATCATTTCATTTGTTGTGGGAAATGTCATGGCATGGCTTTATCCTGATAAGAGTCTATCCCTGAAACACTGGACATACATCCTGGAATACATCCTGAATGGGACACAAGTCCATTCTAGGACACCTTGTACATACTGTACAAACACATTCACGCACAAAGTAATGAATCCATGTTCTGGAATGTTTTTGCCAGAAACATGTACTGTAGAAGAAACCCACATGACCAGGGTGAAGAACATGGGGAAACTTGACACAGACTGCAATGCAGGCTCAGGGTTCTACATCAAAGCCCTCCACTGACAATACATTTCATTTAATATCTCATAGAATATTTTATGTTGAGGATTTCTCTACCAAAGGAGTCACTAGTCATTACCATGTGCATGAATTTCATACTGAAATTCTGTACTGTGAAAAGGGATTTGGTCGATAATTTTTTTAAATATGTGATTGTATGTAAGTATAATTTTAATTGAAAATCATGACAATTCTACTGCAGGACTAATCAAAGTCTGACCAAAGGTTAACACAGTACAACAAAAAAAAAAAAGAAAGAAAAAGAAATAAAGCTCTGGTGCAATACAGTAAAGAATTTCTGTTATGTCCACTTTACAAAGATTTTTGAAATAAATATTGACCCTTTTCATTCAAAGATGAATTGCACGATTTCAAGCTAGAGCAGTTTTCAAAATGCCTTTGACGATATTTTTTGACATATTTTTCCCCAAAAACTTTTTTACAGGTAAACATGAATGAATGGAATTTAAAGACTGCACTTTTGTTATGAGCGAATTTCAAGTAAACAGGTTTTAAATCCATGTCGCACGGAGTGTGGTAATCATACTGTACATGTGCTACAGACTCAAGATTAAGTGTACCGTAAGTACTAAACATGAGTTACAAACTAGAATTATATTTATTCCTTCAATTTTGTCATTGCACATCACTGATGCAAAAAAGTCAGGAGAAAGACTTCTCCTTACTAAAGGCAAAGCACATACACTACAGTACATACATGTGTCCTATGCTTTCCCTTTGGGATTAATCTCTCTCCAACTATCTACAGTATGTATATCTATCATACTAATTTCCTCCAGTCCTCTCCTGTAAAGCAACAGAGAAGCATTATGGGGAAAAAAGAAACAGTGGCATTCTACAGTCTCAGAAAACAAATGTATTCTCACTGGGTCATTTTTCTTTTCTTTTTTTCTTTTGTAGCTGCAGAGAAGGTCCAGCCTTCATCATCATTAGACGAGGTTCTGAGTCTCGCCATCCATAAGCAATTAAAGCTGTAAGGAGTGAATTAAAGTCCGAGGTTTGAAAGAGAGAAGAAGATCAGCTGGGGATGGAAAACCCATAAAGCTACAGATTAAAGCTCGACATGACTGACCAAACCTGTGAGTGATGCCTGGTTATCCTTTCGTCTCGAGGCTTTGATCACATATTACGAATGATGAAGTTGGTGGGAAAGGGAGAGGTGGGGGTGGGGGGGTTGTAAAGAGTATTACGATCCTGATTGGCTGACTGATAAAAAGAGTGTTGCAAAAATACTGCAGTGACCATGTAAGGAGGGGTATAGTTGGTCTGTTAATTAATTAATCTGAAAGATTGGAGAAAAACAAAAGTGTCGCTTTGTGTACTGGCCTAATTGATCAGTGACAATGAACTAGATCCAGGATGCAGTAAGTGGAAACACATTGGCATTGAACTGCTTCCAGTGTGACTCACATACAGTAAGCATTGCACTTTCACACTGATTTAGATTTGTGCATTGTACAATTCAAATGTCTCTTTATGATACTAAAGGTTTGAAACATTGAGCTGACAAAAAAGTTCGCATCATGCATTTTTGGTTTTCAATTAGACTGAAAAGCAATATAATGATTTTATCATTCCTAGAGGATATTACACTTCCATAATACCCAGGGATGTTTACTTCTTTTATATCACCAGACCTGCATTTCACTTCTTTTATAATCCTTTATGCATTTCACATACAGTAGGAGCTACACACTTTAACACCAATATATTCCAATATCCCCTCCTTGAACCACCACCTTATCGTGGTGGAGGGGTTTGCGTGTCCCAATGATCCTGGGAGCTATGTTGTCG
>JAOTQY010000034.1:26496644-26510579 GCA_026413445.1 Dolichallabes microphthalmus
ATCATCCTTTGTGGTCTGTTGTCGCTACAGATCCAGTAATGCGCACATCCGATTTAAAACCCGCTTACTCCGTAATGTTTAATTACTCTTTCCATCTCTTTTCCTTCGCCGCTACTAGCAGCTCCCGCCATTTCCGCATTACTGGATCTGTAGAGGTACAAGTTTTATTGAGCATCCTGCACTTCCTGCATCCCCCACAGTTCTTCTGAGGACTCTGCCTGTTCTACAGTACGTGCTCCATTTATGCATACAAAACCCAGCAGCTTCAAATTTGTTTTTGTCTAAAAAGTTCTCACTTATATAATATGCTGTGTCCTTTTAAGACAAACTGACGTTTCAAAATCAGAAATGTTTTTGTACTGATTCTAACAATAAAGTCATACTTTTTTTTTTTTTAATCTATAACGAAGTTTGTACTAAAAAATCAAAGGGTAGACTTTTGCACAGTACTGTTATATGTTCTGTTTACATTATTTTGAACAGAAACTTTTATTGGATATGGTATGTCTGCCTTGTAAATTCCTGTGATGGAACATGTATGCAAATACAATAATGATTACAAAGCACAGCACTCCATGTTAAAAGTCTTGGCATGTTTCTATAGTGTGCTTTCTGTTGGAGAAAAAATGCTGCGGAAGAAGTCATTCTTCACAGAGGTAATGAAAACACTGATTATACCTCTCCTTTTTGTGTATTTGAAAGCAGCACTGGTTTAATTAATGCTTTCAATTGCTTTACCTTTAATTGAATATACAGTAACAAAGCAGACACACAAAATCAGCAGCAGGTATACTGGAGCCCTGCATGAGCTTTGCATTTCTCACATGCAAATATTTTCCTGTACAGTACAGTATTCACTCCGTAGTCTAAAACCTGAGCGATTTATAAAAAAAATAAAAAAAAACGACATGAAATTCTATTACTCAGAAACATAAATAAAGGCAACACTTCAATATGTGACTCAAATTTTTCTTAGAAAGTGCACAGGCATTTACTGGAAAGCAAAAGAAAATAATATGAAAGAATGATAAATCTGTACAACTATTAAAAAAATAACATTTGAACTTAAGATATTAGTATAATATATTTACTTAATGCACCCTTATTGTGTGTTAATGCATGGAAAAATTGCTACTGTACTTCCTGCATAAAAGTATAAAAGGTGCACAAATTACCATTCGTGTAGAGGAATCTGTGGTCCCATCTGCGGAGCTGAATCCCATCAAGCTTTAGATGAGTTTGTACGAAATTAGATTGCTCTAAGTCATCATCTGTGAGAAACGTCTATGATGGCAAATGCCAGCTTTATGGGCTTCCCTTGTTCCTCCAAAGCATCAGCTTAAGCTTCAAATATAATCCTCATGGCACACAAATGTAATGCATTTATCTTCAGGAGTGCATCCTTAATTAATTAAAATACACACTCACACACACCCACTCTCTCTCTCTCTCTCTCTCTCTCTTCATCTTCCTCAGGCTAAGCGTTACTGTATTAAAACAACAACCACCAATATACACAGCAGTGAGAGAAAGTAGCAACCTGTGGACATGCCAAAGAATAAAGAAAAACACGTAATGTAAGCAACTCTTGCATTTTATTGACTCTTGATGTTTGTTTTATTAAAAGACCATAAATATGAGAAATTAAAATGGCACTTCAGGCTAAAACTGACATGTCTATAGTGCCGGTTTATAGTTTGCAGAGTAATCCAGCAGAAATCACTGGCACAAGGTATATAGCAAATTGAGACAGCAAGAAATTACATTGAATAGGAAAAAGGTGGCAGAATATGTGTTTCACTTTCTGAAGGTTTATTAGCCAATTGTCCTAGCCTAAAGTCATTTTGTGATTGTACAGTATTTGTGACTAAGTTAGTTTAGACTTGTTCTTATCATGATGTAACTAAGCTAGTTTGAAGAGACTGTCACATAAACCTAAGCTTAAAATATGCTATTGACTCATTTTTTAACTGAATATCTTGGTGTTATGGTACTTTTACACAATGCATAGAGCTGATGTTATACGTTAGTAAAATTAGTCAATGCTTTTATTAATCGTCTCTGGTCTCAGACTTCTGCAACAATGAGCAATGAGTTTGTACACAGTGAGAATATAAAGCACTGCCTTGATTAATTACTTAAGAGAATAAAAGCAACACGAACATTTAAATCTTTATTTGTATGTTGACGAAAAAGAACACAGATGCTGCTGTTTAATGATTCTTACTTAATAGGCCAGTAAATATGCTTTAAGATCTCCGGAAATGAAACAAGATGACAGCAGACACCTGTATTAATAATATACGGGCTTGTATTGTAACTTTCATAACTCCTAGTTATTAGCGCGCTAAAAAATAAGCATGCGATCTCCACGCAGACAGTGAGTCGAGCTATCTTCAAGCTACAGTATGTGGAAAGTATGATCCTTCGCTTGATGTCACCTTGATGTATGACTGTAAGACTCAACACATTTAATGGGGCCATAAAAGGCATGGTTATTCTGCCAGGCCTGATAATAATAGACTTACAGCGCCATCATCAACATAGTTATGGTTTAAAGCTCGCCAGTCAATCCGTCCAGCGAGGGTGTGTTCATAAGCCTTGACCTACTGGCTAGACTGAAGCACCGATGACATGTGACCTCAATTCCAACTCCAACTTGGGAGCAAAAATGAGTCTATTCCGGGATCTGCACTTCTCTGAGCTAATTAGTGCAGTACAGGTGTGAGCGTACTGATGCACCAGTACGTGATTTTTGTAGAATTACAAGTGGGATGGAAAATTATGCCTGAAATACAATTTTATCAACGGTACCAGTGGCAGTAAAGGTGACAGATGATACAGTACGTATCCAACACAGAGAGCTTTCTATTATCTTCTGAGCTGTTAGCAATGTGATATATCCTGGCATTTGGGCTATGTGTGGCAGTATGGAGGGGTGATTAATATTAGGATTGAATATCTCTCTCCCTCTGATCAAGTGGGGCAGGGAGGGTCTCGTGATCTGGATGCTGCAGCTATATTTACCCCGTTAAAGTGTGTCTGCACATCACGTTGGGATTCTGTTACATGCGAGGCACTCATACCCTCACCCCTTTAATGAACGCGCATACACACAGGGCACAATTCTTACACTCTTGCCGATACCCAAAGGCCTGATCATAGAGAGCAAGGATGCTAAAAGCAGTCATGCTGGACCTATGAGGACCAGGATGACAGTCCATCATTCTGTTAAAGGATCAACAAGCAAACCATGACAAGCGTCAGCTGGTCTCACACTTTTTGCTGGATGGTGCACTTTCTAACAACCCAAACCAAGCAGTATCATCTCTTCTCAGCTACAATTGTTGGTGCCCGCTCCAACAAGCTTATAATTTACAATGAGATTTTCAACTTTCTAATGCTACTTGATTAACTGATAAATGTGAGCCCTGAATCTATTCCGGTGGGACGGTCAGATTATTTGTAGCCCTACAGTGTGTTAGACAATGTAACACAAGACACACTGAATGGTCTTAAGACCTCCTCTGCCCCCTAGTGGCTTTATTTAAAAACTAAAACCCTAGAAAAGACATCAGTGCAGTTTTATTGATTTAGACTCAGCCAGCACAGTCGTGTGACTGACATGAATAAATGACCCAGGGGAAAAAATGTGCCTCTACACAGATATCAAATGGACTGCCACTGGGTTTTCCAATTCCCCAGACTGCACTGTACGGTTACAGCACAAATCCTGACAAATATTTTCAGTATCGATTTTATTGCATACTCCACAAGAAGTGCCACTACATTATTTTTTATAGGATACATGACAGTGATCAGTCGGAGACACCTGCTGAAGAAAAGAGCAAGACTGAGCAGAAAAGAAAGCTTTTTACTGTAGCTGATATAAACTGTGAGGATCTGATAACTCTGTACGTACAACGACTACTATAGACACAAAACTGCTTAGATTTCACAATGGATTCCCAAAACCAACTATATCTACTAAATCTATTTGCCTACTTATCTGCCTGTTTGCATATCTATCTATCTATCTATCTATCTATCTATCTGACTATCTGTTTATCCATACACCTGTCCATCCATCAATCCATCTACCAATCTGGTTTATACTACTTGTACCAAGTATACACTACCTGTTTGTCTGTCCTAAAATGTCTGTCGATATATTGTACGCGTATGCATCTGTGCAAGTCTAAGTCTGTCAATCAACCTGTCTGTTTATTAATCAGAAAATTAATTAATGAAATGAAAGCATTCAATCATTGTGCCGGTACTATTATTCTATCTATAGCTCTACCTATTTATCTGCCTGTCCATCCATCACTCTAAATGCTTGTCCATAGATATTATTGTCGATCTATCTGTCTGACATCAGTTAATCAGTCTATCTATCTATCTATTTATCTATCTATCTATCTATCTATCTAAGATCTATCTGACAATCCCCCTATATACTGTACACAAAACAAGCAATTGATGCGTCTGTCCACCTGCCTGCACATCTGTCTGTACCTTAGTCAGTCAATGAACCAACCGTTCCATCAATCTATCATTCAGTCTGTCTGTCTGTTTGTCTATTTATCTAGTGTATGTGTATAATTGTGTCTGTCTATATGTCTATCTGTCTGCCTGTCTCTCTGTCTGTCCAGCTATCTTTATACCTGTCCATCTATTTGTCTCTACATCAATGTATCTATCTACCTGCCTATCTTACTATTTATCCATCCATCCACCTTTCTTAAGAAAGAATATTACACTTTCTCTCAGTTGATTTAATTAGTACAAATAGCACCACATAAATAGCACCATGAAATCCTTATTTAATCTCTCAGAAGTAAATACTTGTCTAAACAAACATGTCAGTGCCATAAGAATGACAAAAGGTTGTGACTACAAACAAGATGAATAGCCATGTTGTCAACATTACCATGTACTCTGTAAGTAATTTCTGATTAAGGATTTGATGACAATGATTGATAAAGCACAAAGCTGCATTTTCTTTCGGCATCAGTTTCAAGCACTACAAAGTTTCACATTACTGTATGTGGGAGACTGATTACAAGAGATTAAACAGGATTCATGTTTTATTTTTTGCACTGTAATTGGTTGATAGACAATGTCCTTGAAATACAGAAAAAAGGCACAACTGTTTTATAGCACTGCATAGGACAGAGGGGGGGAGGGGGGGCGCAGACCTACAAAACAAACATTAGGAAACACCACTTAGGAAAGGCACAAAATGCATTTTTTCTTCACCTCCTGACTGTCAGGCCACAGATCCTCATCCACATCATCACAACAGATATCTTTCCTTGCACTACAGCTCAGAAAGAATCTTCCAGGATGTCTTATCTAGCCTCTGCAGGCGTCTGCTGTGATGTCGTCACATGCTGCATCCATGGCAGCCGGCTATTTTAGAGAACTGGTTGATCATTGGTTAACGCAACAAGCTTTTCCCCATCGTTGGTGAAAGTCAAGATTTATATCTGTGAGCAGTTCATCAATCTGGGACACATTGTAGAGGTGTAGAAACCGTCTAATTGAAATATAGAATATATAGTATAGAAAATATGCTTTGCAGTTTCTGACAACTGGTTCAATCAATTTGCATGTAATGCACTGTCGCCTTGCACTTCCAGGGTCTGGGTTTGATTCCCACCTTGAGGTCTGTGTGATGGAGCATGCATGTGCTTAGTGGGTTTCCTCCGAGTCCTCAGGTTTCCTCCCCCTGTTCAAAGACATGCAGATTAGGCTAATTGCTCGTAGATGTGATTGATTGGCACCCTGTCCAGTGTGTACTTCAGAAGAATAATACATTGATTTTAAGATGCACACAAGCAACTTGAATGTGCTACCAAAGCAACTAAATTGAAAAACTGTGGTTGTATCTATAGCCACTAGATGGAGCCAATCACATGCACCAAAGTCCATTTTCCATTTATTAACCCTCCAAAAACAATGTGAGTAGAAGACAGCTGTATAAAAACAATGTACATTCAAACAATTCCTCATATCCACCCTTCTCTAAGCATATGATCCCTCCTGATCCATATGCTTTCACTGTTTACAGTGAATAAATCTGTAGAAAGCATACACTTGCATTCTATACACCCGTTAGACTGTTGAAGGTTTTTGGTTTGCCCTGATCAGAAACATATGCTCTAATGGGAAACACAGTGATGGGACAACCCTATATTAAGAATGAAAGGTTAGCGAAGGGTCATCTCGGAGAGACGGGAATAGAAGCAGTACATGCAGAGGGTCGAGCAAGAGCGAGCGCAAATGTGGTCTTCGCTAATCCTGAGTCTTATCTAATCAGCTTTCCCTTCACAGTCTGTGATTCTTCCATGCAGGAGTCAGTGAGGGGAAAGAGAGACCCTTCATCTGAGAAGTAGTCGGCACACACATGCACACAAACATTAAATCAAGCCTAATCAAACCAAGACATGTTCTGTATTTGTAACTTCCTGCTTGAGTTACAATTGAATTAGTGTACACAACTAGGTATGTCTTCAACAATGGAAAAAAATTATATATCACAGCACTGTTGAATTATTGATCAAAAGATGTTGATCACTTTCTATAACTGCACAGATAAACATATACTAATTGCCGTCCTGAAACGTTTATAAACTCCAAGATAAAAGGACAAGTTGTTACTTTTATTTTTTTGACATGTTAAAGTCTTGGACAGGATGTGGACCTTTGAGGTTGGTAACATAAAGTGGATTTTTGGTCTTCAAGAGATAGGAAAAGAGGAAAAAACAAAGGAAACACCAGTTTACATCAATAATGAAAGGAAAGAACATTAAATGCAACGAAAACTACTTCTCACTCACTAAACTAAAAGCTCATGTAACTTCCTGTTCTCTAAATGAACCCATTCTGAATCAATTTCATTTTTAATAAGCCCTGCCTTATTTTCGAGCTTCCCTTCCTTCCTTAAAATCAGTTCTAGCGATCAGATACGTCATCTTGCCCTCAGCCCTCAACTGAGCAGTCAGATTAAGAGGCGAGATTAGAAGGGATGGGACTTGAAGCTGCTGGCCAACATGTGTCTAACAACCGAGACTCGAAATCTGTGGGATAAATTTTGGGCTCAGCTTAATTGAAACAGACCATGAAACTGACATAGGGGTTCTTTGGTACCCCACAAGGCAAGCTGTCCCTTTGCCGTGAGGTAACGGACCTCATGTGGTTTACGCAAACCACACTGAGACTCGGAAGAGGTGTGGTAATGAGGTGGCCAGGTGATAATTGGTGCGCTATGAAATTAGCACTGGTTAAAAGTCAAAGCACAGCAGCTGTGAGTTTGCCCTCCTCTAACACACGACATTCACACTAATGACAGGATGGATAATTAACTAATAAGCTCAATCATATGTGGGAAAAGTCAGAGTCAGAATCAGAAGAAAACCTCAGCAATAACTTTCGGCTTGTGCGGACCAATTATGAGTTGGATGAATACAGCTTTGCGAACCAGGCAAAAAGGAAAGATTCACGCTGAGAGCGCAGTCTTTTTGTGAAAGCAAGTACAATGAAAACATAGAGCAGACTAAATAAATGACCCAATTTTTAGGTTTATTTAGGAAAATACGTATAAAAGCCAAAGGTTAAATCCTGTCTCTTAATGTAATTAGGCCTTGCTTAAGAGAAAAAGCAAAACATCATGAAAGCCAAAGTAAGAAAAATCATAATAAACACATAAAAGGATGGAAAAGCACTAAAACCAAGTCCGATGCCAGCCGTTGATTAGACACCCAGAAAACATTTTATAGTGTCTTTCCCACTGGTTCTGTTATTTCATATTTGCTCATGTCAAAACTGAACTCGATATTTTTCATATACAATGTAAAATAATTGCATTTCATTTGCTTTTAGCTTGCATGCCAATACAATAGGAAAGCATTTCAATAACTTCACAGCCATTAAAAACCATCAGAGGGCAGAGCTAATTTACCCCTTAATCAGGCATGACTTGAAGACAATAACACCACTGACAGATTCAAGCCTGAGGCCCAAAAACCCCACCATATCTGAAACCCTCACAGTATCTTCCTGTCACACAAACACATATGTGTACCTCATTTAAGAAAATGATGTCATTACAGTATAAATAGGAAGGGGCCTGGGGTGAAAAAAATAAAAGGCACTATTTATAATATTATTTCTAGCAATATACGCAAGTAACTCAACGTGAAAATTAGATTATTCGGACAGAGTGATTCTTGAACGCGATTCAGAAACCCACATGGCAGGAAACCTTCAGTTCTGTTCCATTACACACTGCTAATAAAACATCTACAAGGTTGCGCGGTCACCGTGGGTTTTGGCATTTGAAAAGAAAACATTCCTCCTTCTGACAAAGAAAAACACAATTTCCTGTATTTCCTCTCCAGAAAATAGAGCTACATGAGGAGACGTCGACTTGGGTAGAAACTATACCAAGTGCTAATGTATGGTCCTGGCTACAGCTTACATGCAGAGGTCATAAAGCCAATGACAGATGTAAAATATTGAGAAAACAAGTTTGGCAGGTGTACCACTCTTAACTAACTAAACCCTGACAGTTTGCTGCATTTGCTGTACATCACCTACAACTGATTATATGTCTTACTGAAATCAATCCATCCTTCCATTGTCCAAGCTGCTTGTACAGCATAGGGTCATGGGAGGCCTGGAGCCTATCCGAGGAAACTCAGGGAACAAGGCAGGGTACATACAGCAGGGCAGAAACACACACGCTCACACACCCAATCACACACTACAGGCAAGTTGAAAACACCACATGTCTCAGGACTCTGCAAGGAAACCTGAGTATGTACAGTAGAGAAAAAACACCAAGCACTGAGAACACAAGCAAACTCCATACATACACAGAGACGAGACCCGGCAACAGAGCTAACTACTAAGCCACCATGCCACCTAGCTTGCTAAATTGACAAAATTAAAACACGCAAGCACAGACTCTAAGCTATGTTGTGTAATAAATTTATTTAAAATGTATTCAAAACACCTAAATAAATACAAAATAGCGGTATTTTATTTTTCTTTAAAAGTTCAATCCATTTAGATTTTGTTAATATATATAGTTTTAAAGACAGCAGTTTTAAAGAAATATCCTGCTTCCATCACAAATGTGTTACTTCCTGTCCAGCTCAGATCATGTTTGCTAGTGATGGTTAAATCCATCAGTCCGTGCGACAAAGTTTGATCTATGATCGCTTTACGCATTACTAGCTACAATGTTCCTTAAGTACCTGTGGTGCAACTGAAATCTGACACATCGTTAGTTTTAAACTCTCAACATATGGTTTATGACTGACTTTACACCCTCACTTGCGTTCAGCTAGTGCAACTGGTTGCTGCTGGGGCCTCGAGTAAATCACACCTTCAGGATTTCAGCGCATGTTTCCACTTGTTTTAGCTGGCCTAATAAGCAGATAATTACTAGCCCTTCGAGACGTTGCTTAATATTTTCTGAGTAGGTCTTTTTGTGCACTGAGCGTACAGTAATTTGCTCCCAAAGGAGAGGGATAAATGCTGAAAAGCAGGGCAGTTGTTTCTAACTGCCAGTGACACAGAGTCACAGAGCCTGGCCAACCAGAGGCATGTCAACTAGCCAACCACACTCTCATACTCAGCAGCTCCACGGAAACCTGCTGGCTGTGAGCCATTAACACAACTTACACGTGGGAGGACTGAAAAAAACCATTATAAAGAATGACCCTGATACAATCTTAGCAAATTGACCCTGAAAGCACTCCTTTTCAAGAACTACACACTCTGACAAACAACTTGCTGACTAAATTATTCTGTGGATAAATACTGTAAACACATTTGTTCAGATCAAGGGCATAACCTACAATGCAAACTTATCATGTGACAAACAAAAACAGATGATGAAAACTGAAAACCATGGGCCAAAATCAAACCATTCCATTAACCAATAACTAAAAATCATTTTAGGTCATTACCTTACCAATTTAACGTATCTGACCAGTTTTAGTGGGGGAAGATGAAATGATCTGGTAGATGTGATGGCCTGCCCTGTAAGAAAGCAGTTAAAATAGTTTTTAGTAAACAGGAATAAAAAGAACATTTACAGTAAAAGCTTATGAAGAAATCACATCAAAATTTATTTTTAGGTCTCCTGCTATGTTTGTTTATAGTTTTTTTTTTTTCCTTTGGGCTTTGTCTCTATTATCTTGTCTCTTTTTAGGGTTCACCACATTATATCATTTGGACCACAGGGTTGGTTAACAGGAAAATATGAAACACCATAATTCACAGCGGAACAGATTAAATAATTCTTGAGGCATTCATGAGTGTTTGGATCTGCAAATGCTGCTCCTGAGCTTCTAGTGATCCAGACCCCCTCTGTCCTCTGCACCTGCTGAATCGTCCCTGCGCCGAATTGGACTTCATGATAACTTGGACAACTTTTGTTATACTGAAATTCCAGCAGCCTAACACATGATGTCTTTATATAATTTCTGTTATCCGTTATCACCCAAATGAGGATTGGTTCCCTGTTGAGTCTGATTCCTCCTCAAGGTTTCTTTCTATTGCCATCTCAGGGAGTTTTACCTTGCCAACGTCGCCGTCGGCTTGCTCATCAGGGACAATCTCACAATCTTATTATTATTTAAACACATTTTTTCACACTCATACACACTTACATAAATTTTCTTATTATTTTGTAAAGCTGCTTTGAGACAATGACCATTGCTAAAAGCGCTTTATGAATAAAATTTAACTGAATTGAATTAAATATATAAGGAAACCAATTTTATTAATTTAACTAATCACCTATAAGAGTTGTCAATTTTTCAATCCAAAATCTTCAAAATGTATGATGTAAGTGATAGAATAACCTACAAAATGCACCTTAAGCAAAATACTGTACATTAATTTAATGATTTCATAATAAATTTTAATTTAATAATAATATTGATAATAACTATAACAATAACAACCACAACAACATTAATAATAATAGATTTTTTTTTATGAATATACCGTACATTTGTAATTCATGCAAATGTGGGAAGTTACAATGTATAATTACTTTTGTTACTATACTAAATTCTGCTAAATATCAAAAAACTTTTTTACCGAATACTTTTGACCTTTTAATACTAAATTGCCAAAGATAAACCTCTTTAGCATCTGACTTTTAAGCATCAGATAGCTTGTTTTTGAAAGATAGCTATAACTATTAATATTGTTTGTAAGTAATCATGAAAGTATTTTAGAGCATTTGAGAAATTAGCAATAAATTTATTGTTTGTTAGCTTTAGATAATATTTCCTCACACTGCTTATGTGTGTTTTTTTTTGTACAGTAGACCAAATTTAACATCAATAATAAAAATCACTGTAACCCAGGGAAGATATAATAAAATGTCTTCCTTTGCCTTTTTTTACTTTAAGTGTTAACGTGAATAAAGAATTTGACACTGTATTCTTAACATTTAGGTTAATGTTCGTTTGCAAATGTACTTTTACTTGATTAAAGATTATAGAACTTAACCTCTGATTTACTACAATGCCAATCTAAAATCAGCCCTTCATGTGTAAGGCTTTTTAAAAGCGCAATGCTCAAATACATTCTCAATTACTCTATGACGTTTTGAATGCAAATAACATTCATGTTTCAAAAATACAAAAACCCAACAGGCACCAGTAAATTCTCTTCTCTACAGCATTTGTGCCAATGGCTGTATATCGAGGCAAAGGGTTAAGGGGTAAATATGCAGCAGTGCTTAACATAAGGCAAGGTTTTAGTGCTTAGTGCTGTTACTCGGACATTTGGGATACATTTGCACACTACTTTCTCTGTGGTTGAATTGCCCAGTGTAATGTACAGTGTACTCTAATGGACTGTAATGGCCAAACCAGAGCAGTGCAGGCTGAGGTGCCACTCCATGAACTCATGCTACATGAATAGACAGGAAACAGGTCCAGGCTGCAGCTGCTGCTCAGTTCTGTGTAGGTAAAGGTCTGTACTTCATGGCTTTTTTTTTTTTTTTTTTTAAGGGCTGTTAAGTATTCCCATGTCCATCACACAGACCTGCACTGAACCGCAGTACTGCCTACTATGCTTCAATTACAGCTCAACCACAAAGCAGGCCCTGGCTTCTCTCTCTCTCTCTCACTCTCTCTTCCCCTCTCTCTTTCTTTCTGAGTCAGCATACACCCGATCGTACAACACACAGACATAAAGTGAAGTTAAAACTAAAGGAAGGAGACATGGCCTTCTAAACATGATTACTTTAGATTGGTTCAGTCATAAATCCAGATGACAGCCAATATGACAATGTGCTATTATCTGCATATATTAAATTAGTGAACTGGCATCCAATTGGCAGGGTATCTTCTTTACTTAATCTATCTTAATCCTGGACATTTAGATTGTCTAAAAATACTTTTGCACACAATAGCACTCTTGTTGTTGTCGTTTTTTAGCCTACAGAAAGCAGCCACACTCTACAGGTTTAAACCCAATTACAGGTGTTACTTTAGTCATTTGTATGTCACTTACATGTCCGAAAGTATATTAAAATACATGCCATTCACATTACACTTAAAAAAGGAATACTTCAAAAAGAATTTTAACCCCGTGTTACACATTGTTAATAGAATAAGAGATATCTGATATCAGAATTATGAACATAACCAGTTTAGGTGAAATCAGTCAAAATGAAATCAGGCAATCTAAAAACATATATAAAATTCTATAATCGTTGACAACTACAAGTATAGTCCACTAGAGCTGGGACTGAAAATCTATTTAGTTTTAAGTCTTTTGTGTCTCAATTCATGTATTTGCCACACTGACTCCAATTGTATACAGGTGCAGCTCAATAAATAAAGTTGATTTATTTCTGTAATTCAATTCAAAAAGTGAAACTCATATATTATATAGATTCATTACACACAGACTGATATATTTCAAGTGTTTATTTGTTTTAATTTTGATGCGCTCTAAACTATTCACACATTGGCAGGCAGCACAGCTGTCCCTCCTGTGTAGTAGGAACAAATTATAAGTTATACATTTGTTTACGATTGTAATGAGATCTAAAAAAAAAAAAAAGAAAAGAAAAAAAGAAAAAAAAAGTATCAAATCTGAATATTTATAAAACTGGGCCACAAAATTGCATTACAAATCAAATTGGTACCTACTTACAGTAGGTATTATGATATCAAATCCCATCCCTAGGGTCCACTGAAAACTCTTGCTACTTCAGTACAAAAACAATGGATGGTGATATTCTTAACCTCAAATTCTTTCCACTCTGGACTTAAATACAATATAAATACAATACCTTACTGAATGATTATCTGATTCCAAATGTCTTGTCTCAAGGGACTGACAAGTATAACTGTATGAAATGTTACAACACATACAGTATGTAGATATGGAAATGTGTTATTGTTACGAGGGGGCGCTCCAATATGGAGCCTCTGAATATATTGTTAAGGGTGGGAGCCCCAACACAGGAGTTAAAGGGGACTGTGTGTACTTTGTGTGGGGGATAACTCGGTTAAGGTGAGCACTTCGCTGCACTAAGGTGATGGCACTTCTACACCACGTGGTAACTCATGCAATTAAAGAAGGAGGAATGACTTTTACCACAGCATGGAGGTGCACTTTTTATTCTCTTACTATCTTTTTCTTGTAAAATTAAAATGTTTTTTTAACTTCTTATTTTATACAGGTATATATTTTCTATCTTTTATGTCTCTTTTCAGTTTTCCCTTTTCTTAATCTTTTTCCTTTTTTTTGCCAGTCTTCTCTTTTCTCTTTATCTGTTCTCTCTTCTTATCTTTTCTGATATCTTTTCAATTCAATTCAATTCAATTTTATTTATATAGCACTTTTAACAATGGTCATTGTCTCAAAGCAGCTTCACAAAAACTA
>JAOTQY010000034.1:26644582-26655029 GCA_026413445.1 Dolichallabes microphthalmus
CCAAGTTGTTGTGCGGACTGGATATTCCGCTGTGGCGACCCCTTGCCGGGAGCAGCCGAAAGATCAACAACAACTTTACTTTTAGGGTGTTATGTAAATGCAGAGTTACGTACATTAAGTAGCCGTATTGAAGTTCTTTAACAAACACAGTTTTATTGCTTAAACATTTTCAACTTTACCTGTCTTTGTCAGAACTGTGATCCAGCTTGATGTAGTGTTAAGTCACTATTCTGTATTGTATCCCTGACTTTCAGCTGAAAAAGCCAGCAATGGCAGGCTGTCTGTAAACCTGTGCTTAGGAGAGCCATTTCAGCAAGCAGACAGGAAGAGCAGAGATAATTTGAGAGTGAGAACATATCAACTGGCCAGACTGCACAGGAACAAAAGTTGAGGAGAGTTCAAGATACCAGTTGGAGTCTGGCTATTAAATGCCATCTGCCTGTCTGAATGTACAGGCTCTCATAGCCTGTACATTCATATCATAGATATGAGACTTAAAGTCTCATATCTAATATTAACAATATATGCATACAGGCCATATAACAGCATAGAAGGTTATTTTCCTTAGCAGCTTTTTCCTTTCCATTTTTGTATATAATATTTTTTTCCACAAATATACAATTAACAAGCAAGAACATATGAATTAATAGTATTTCTCTTAGTAGCTTTAGAATCACAGAGCACAATTAATTCTAAATATACTGTACACTGAGAATAAAAGGTATTTGAAAACCATGCATTACCATTCTTTATACAGTACATTCTTCATAACTTAGAAAATAAATAGGTTGAAGTTAAATGATAATTGTTTGTGATTTTGTGGATTGCTCGAATTTGGTACTTCGAAGCAGTCAAAGCACACATTTTTTTGTCTTATATATGTTCCCAGGATCCCTGGTTAAATTCTGATCTTAGGTTACTGTCTGTGTGGAGTTTCACATTTTCTTCATTAGAAAAGTCTAATGAAAATGTATCCAGAATGGGGAAAAGGTATAATGACAATGCTGTAAAGGAGGCTTGACTGAATTATTTCCCTCCAAAAGCATTGTGTCCCTGTTTGACGATTTCCTGTTTTAAATAAACTTTTGGAATTCTGGTCCAATATTCTACAATTATTTTTATTCGTGTCTATGTATTATTTCATTTTGTCAGAGATAAACAAGTCCAAGTTGTATCCACACCAATGTTCCACTAGGTGGCACACCTTTATCATGAAACAATTTGCAGTACAGCTTCTACAACCTAATCAGCAATCTTCACAAATTCAGTACTGAACCACTGGTTGTGAAATTAATTACTTTGCTTAAATGTATCAAAGGTTAAACAATGTTAGCACCGCAACAGGTTTATAACCTGGCATTCCACTTCTCCTTGCAGGTCTAACACATAGTGTGTAAACATGCCTATGATCGTGTTGTTTTTTTATGCTTGAAACTGGGTTTAAGGGTGATTAACAACACATTTTATTTAACAGCAAAATTATTTCTGTTTTTGTAGCTAAATTCATCGTGACATGAAAAAAACATCTTTTAAAGATTGAATTTGTTTTAGGGAGACTGGTCAGATAATGATCTCTTTGTGACGATGAATACATTAGTGCCATATTAGAATGCACATTTTATGCTCAAATAGCTATTCTGCTATTCTGTGTGCATTAAAAAAAAACTCTGCAGTTGAGAAAGCTTTCACCAGATTTTATGCAAACATGCAGAGCATGCTAATTACACGCCTCATTTTCAGCCTGATTTCCAAACACTTGGGCTTAGATTGCCTTGTCAGATCTTCTGATAAAAATGCAGATTTCTCCCTGCTGGCGATGAAAAGCTCAAAACCCTCAGCCAGGTCCAATTCAGATTAGCATATACTTAGCATTACCGTTACACTAAGTGGCTTTAAAAATATACTCATATTTTTTTCAATCCTACATGGAATAACATAAGATCTACTTGTACGCATTTAGCATGAAAATAGTAATTACGTATGTAAGCGCCCTTCACTACTGGACTCCCTACGGAACATATGGTTTTCATTGTATTGTTAGCTTTGCCACAAGATACCCCTTATAAGGCCCCCAGATATTTCACATACCCTTTAAACCAGGAGCAATGCATACTGACAGGCAACTAAGGAAAAATTCAATACATTAAATTACATTTCATGACTAATGATGCTTTAGTATTTTGTTTAGGCCAACAGAGAAGCATTACATGAAGCAAAACATTCTGTGATTTCTTTTTTCCTGAAGCCATAGGTGACGGTTTAAGATAAAACACAATTTCTTCCATTAGGCGCCAACATCTGCACGAGAGACCCTTTAAATCGGCCTCTTGCATAACCAAGGCAAGAGAAAACATTATCTTTTTATCTTTTATTTGGCTTGCTTTCTCACCAGTCTTTTAAAACCCTGCAGGACCTGAAGACTTAAAATCAGCTATAGAGAACCGAAAGCAAAATGCTCTGGTTGCCATTACTTCAGCAGACATTTTGTGTGTAGATATGAATTACAGGTGTTATTTCAATCATTTTCAGGGGTCTGGCGAAAAATATTGTAAAGATTTTTTTTATAATGAATAAAACCATTTTATGTGCTTTGGCCCAGCACTATAAAGCCAGGCACAGGTGAAATCCTTCCCATTTCCACATCCGCTTCTCCATTACTTTTAGCTTCCATTCTGTCAGCACCATACAGAAATGAGCTGATAAATATGTTATTAGAAAATAAAAAAAAGCAGAGTACTGTAAAAATGCAGCTATGTAAAATGGACATAGATATTTTGGCAAAGCGCAGCCACTTCATACAGGAATAACAAATCTACTAAGTAATATTCAAACGTAATGTAAGGAACAAACTCTACAAATAAGTAAATATTATGCATTATACTTACTTCTGTCTATGATTTTTGGTTTATTACTTAACAATCAGTTTTTCAAAAAATATATAGTTTAGAAGTCAACCCCCTTCTGTGTGCACACTAATGGAGAAACAAGCATTCACCTGAAAAGCAATTTTAAAAATCATAAATGTAAAAGACTAGCCATCTTGTGTTTTTTTCTTATAAGGTTCACAATAAGGTAATGATTGATTTATAGCCCTCATGGGAAACCAGGTATAGATTTGGTCTCTGTCCTCGAAAAGCAGGATTGACTCTAAATGTATTTTCAGCTGCTCAGTCTACAGGATAGTCTCCTCTGTTAAACTGTAAAGCTACCTGGGTCGTTGACGCTGGTGGATTTTACAGCTCTCGGTTCTCATTTTATGAGCAACTAATCATTCTTGCTAATGGAGGTTGAAAGGTCTTTAATATTCTGCAAGGATCAGCTGCTGATGGATTCAGGAAATGATGAAGAGTCGCGGTTGAAAGGTATTGAGTTTGTAGAGAAATGATAGCTATTTGGCAAATGTAAAAATTACTTTCGAACACCATTGAGACATTTGTAATTTAAAGCTGGTAAGTCATGTTTTGTTTAAACATTTGAAACAATGAATAATGCATTGGAAGCTAAATGTATTAATTCTGTGTTTATTTCATTAACAGAGATGTATTATGTCATACTATTAAATACTATGATGCAAGACAGATTTCCTGTTAGAGGTATTAGGCCATCTGAGTAGAAACACGATAAAGTAGTGGAAGCTGTTGTGCATCTGTCGTGTGTATTTAATGTGCTTTTAAGGTTTGTTGTTTAGCAGAATTAATGAGGCTTTTCTGCATCAACAGTGTCATTGACAAGTGGGAAAAGATCCACCTGAAGAAATGAATATTAACCAGGCGGAAAATACGTAGTATTTCACTTTCAAATGTGTACTCTGTGTTGATATGGATTTATTACACAAGCTAAATGTCAAACTTTTTTTTTTTTCAATATGTGAACCCTTTTTCTTCCCATACACCAGGAAGGTGTGCTAAATTCATATAATCCATATAATAGAGGAAAATGTTTAAACGTCATTATATGATTATACTTAACATGCAGTAACTGGTATAATTTGACAGAGATCAAATCAGTTGTATCGTTAGAGTAACAGTGTGCAAATCTAGTGAGATGTAGTGATACAGTAGGAATTGAAAGTTTTTTGGGGGGAAATAAAATTTCATATCAATATGAAAACGTTAATGTGAGCTGGGTGTGGAAATAAAATGGATGTACCATTATAGATAGTCCTGGAGCCTGTCCCAGGAGACTTGACTTAAAGCCCAGGCAAATCCAGCAGGTTTTGAAGAATAAACGCCTTCATAATAAATATTGATTGTTGTATAGCAATTTTTTGTCGCATAATATAACAAATTATTCCTATTATTTTAAATCTCATTATTTTAAAATTTTGAGAACGTCTTTAAAACATTGAATTTCACTTGTATGGTGTGTGGTTGTGTGACGAAAGCTGTTGAACAAATGTGTCTGGATACTTCCAAAGAGCAGCATATTTCTGGTAATAACATATTTTAATTCTTCTTGTGGAAGAAAGTATAAAAAATATTTCACCAACAACAACTTGTGAGCTTTTAATCACTTTTAAATTTGTGTATAGGTTATATATATATTTATTATTATTATTATTATTATTATTATTATTATTATTATTATTAAAATTAAAAAAGAAAAAATAGAAAAAAAAGATTATTTTGGGTAAGAAGTCACTTTAACAAATGTGAGGTTAAATGAGGAGTCAGTCTGTTTAAGGATTTGCAAAATGTTAATGGTTAAATACACTTTTCATGCAGTGACTGTGTCATGTGATGTCAACAGCCTGTGGGTTTATCTGAAATACACATGAATAAAGGCTAGTATAAAGATAGACATTGCTCTGTTTAACATTTCTGTATCTTATTTATTGCATATGAAATTAAATGCCAATGTATTTAAATTTTAAAGTGTGACTTGCTGTCGTTCAGAGAAATCTTTAAAGGCATTTCTTTCACCTTTAAACAGTTAGTAGGGACTTGACTTAACAATGTGGTTTAGATACATGCAAAAGAGAAATCATTTCAGTTGTAGTAAAAGTAGAAAATGTTTTCCTATGCATATTCATAATTAGAAGATTAAGATTTTATTTTATTATGTTTCTAATCTGTGAAGTCACCCATGTTCACACCAACACAACACCAGGAGTGCCTTTACTGTTATTTATATCGAATCAGAGAGATTAATGGCATTTCAAGAGATCCTAAGCGAAGTGATATAACGAATGATATGTTTAGCACATGTACATTTTCCTCACTCTTTCCATTGTCTCACCCTTTACTCAGGGGCCCTCATGTCTGCCAGAAACATAACATAAACCAGAGTGTTAGATCACACTTTTATTGTTATGAGCTTTGAGACGTTTACACTTAAATGGTAGCAGTTTACGAGCGGTGTTCAAGTCATGCCGGGACTTTTGACTTGTGTACTGTAGAATAATGAGACACAGTTATGAGAGTAAAAACGGCCTTGATTTCTCTATATAATCCCCTGCTACACTACACTAATGCACTTATCTCAGCGTTTTCACTACTGTATAATGCTTGGATAACATCAAGGTAGAACGTTTTCACACACTGGATCCACGACGTTCCAGGAACTCCTTTAATGGCACGAACATGTGGAAATAGCTTGGTGCGAGGTCAGGATTGATGGGGATGTGGCAATAACTCTTACTAGTCCCTGTAATGTACGTGTTCGTGAATGATCGTGTGTACAGTTCCCACAGACAGTTTTTTTTCACTTCTGCAAGCTGGCAACAAACTCTCTGTACATTTTTAAGAAAAACTGCAGTGGGCTCCGAGCCACCTTGGCTGGGACTGTCAATGGTTATTGGTTGTTAGTGGTTAACGCTGTCGGCATATCCAGGTGAAACTCGAATAATTAGAATATCATGCAAAAGTTAATTTATTTCAGTAATGCAACTTAAAAGGTGAAACTAATATATGAGATGCAAAGCAAGATTGTTCAAGCCGTGATTTGTCATAATTACAGTTCATGAAAACCTCAAATCCACAAACTCAGAAAACTCAGAAAAAGATTCTAGAATTTTTTAATTTTGTCCCACCTGTACAGTACCTGCAGGTCCTGGGTTTGATTCCCACGTCGGGTCCGTGTGCATCAAGTGTGCATGTTCTCCCCTTGCTTGGTAGGTTTCTTCCGGGTTCTTCGGTTTCCTCCCACAGTCCAAAGACATGCAGATTAGGCTAACTGGTGTTTCCTAAATTACCAGGAGTGAGTAAATGTTGACCAGAGGTCCTACCACGGTCGTACAAAATGGGAATAAATAAAATGGCCTCAACGGTCCCTGGTTGGACTTATATGAATGGATGGAAAAATCTCATCACCGTACTGTACTTGAAGTCCTTTGTAAATATCAGTTAGTTTTTTTGCCATAATTTACAAGAAATTTCATTACAAGTCCCTGTTTTACTTGAATGCCCCTCGCATATTTGGAAACAATATTTGACTGGAAATAGGGCGAGGCATATTTTTTTTATATTGTAAGGATATTACAAATAATTTCCAATGAGGAAAAATTCTTTCACTATCACTGTAGTATTTATTTTAAAAGGAACAAAAATTAAAAGTAATAATTTTTGTGATAATAATAATTATTGAGGTTAAGGTTAGTTATTAATTAGCTGCAATAATATTTAGCAGTGGAATGTCTGTGCAAGGATAGTAAGACAAACATAATGTGTGTGTGTGTGTGTGTGTGTGTGTGTGTGTGTGTGTGTGTGTGTGCCTTTCTCCCTGTGCTTTCCTTTCATCTTCATATTGTTATCAGCTGTATCTAATTTATATACAGTACAGTACATTTAAAACCCAACTTATGCACTTATCTTAAATTATCAGGACGTGAAGTTACTGCCCAACATCAGGCAGTGTTTTAGTTTTGAATATAGTGATTACTCCACTTAGTTGTGTGATAAGAGAAAGCAGATATTTTGCAAAGTTTTGTGAAATTCTTACAGCGTGTAATCGTTAGACCAATGTCTTTGCCCTTTTAGTCACCAGTCACAGAGATGGCAGAACGAGAGAAGAAAAAGAGATAAGAAGTAGAAAACAGAGGAGAGGAAGTTGTTATATCATAAACATTGTACGCATGTCATGGTTTTAGTCAGCTTCACATGAAAAGGGCAAGAAATATGTCACAAATTGTTTATTTCTTTGTAAAATATTGCATCTGTAGTGGAGTCAGAAAGGCCAGCCAGCTCTGTTTATAATTACTGCTGTTCAGGGAAGAGAGCCCAATTTTCTAAAGTATTTTGGACTCAACAATCTTCGAGCTCTTGGCTCAGAGGCGCTCCTATTTGATTTCTGTATACTGTACCCTTTACCCTGCATACTGTACCACTTTACTGCTTCATAAAAAAAATAAACTCTCCTGTTTATTATACACAGACACCTCACAGTTAACCATATGCAGGAAAAATAAAGACAGAAGCCAGATTCAAATGATATTTTTACTTGTAAAGCATGGAGAGAACACGACAGCTGAGAGCCAAAATGTTTGTTTATGGGTTGAATATTTTTTGATGAGGTCAAAAACACAACATTTATCAGGAGCTTCTATTTTTTTTTTTTACCCCTCTTTTGTTTCCTTATACAGTAAGAATTCAAAAAGTTATTTAACTTTTTCTGCAGTACATCACTTATCTAGCTGGCTTACTATACACACATACACTGCCTGGCCAAAAAAGTCACTATTTGAAAAGAGTCAAATTATTTTAAAAAATGTGGATACTAAGAAAAAAAATATTGGGATCACTTACACACTTCAAGTTGGTAAAAAAAAAAAAAAGTCAAAAGTAAAAGCAATAGCTGTGTTTAATAGTGAAAGTAAGCACATTACTGTACACACACGATGTGATGAGAACTCACAGAATTGGGACCAAACATCTGTGTGGCCATAAGAAAACCACATGTTAGTGAGACTAATCAGAAAAAGGCTTGAATTTGTTAGGGAGCATAAAGATTGGACTTTGGAGCAATCTTTGGAAAAAGGTCATGCAGTCTGATGAGTCCAGATTGGCCCGATTCCACATCAGGATAAGCGGGGAAAAGGATGAAGCGATGCACCCATCATGCATTGTGCCCAATGTACCTAAAAGTGACCATCTATGGAGATTTTCAGGCATATTCCAGAATCCAATTGTGAAAGAGTGTTTCTAGGAACATTAGAAATAATTTTCACACATGAACTCGCCACCACATTGTGTGCTGTAATCAAAGCCAAAGGTGATAGATGAAAACTTAGAGTGTGTGACCTATTATTTGGCCAGGCAGTGTACCTTTTTACCGTGTCAATTAGTTTTCAAAGCATGAGGCCGGCCAGAACACTGTATGTAAGCCTGAATTTTTCAAGCAATAGAAAATGAGCAAAATCAATCATAAGTTGCAGGTCTTTGTTTGGGAAAAGACATAAATATGGCCATTACCATGTATTCAATAAAAATCATATAGGTATTTGTAAGAAATGCTCTCATATGCTCAGATCCAGCTATCAGGTGCTCGGTGTGATCTTTCCTATTCTGCGTAGATCATTAGCTGCTGAAAGCACCACACATTTGTCAAAGGAAAACATTTCATCCAAGTATCTGACCTCTGCAAGATGATGGTCAGCAGGCTGTAAGTAATACCTCAAAAAAGCTATATGGGATTAGGAAAAATTCTTCTGTCATTAGTCTGTTGTAATACAAACGAGTCTGCATAGCAAATCCATATCGAACTTTTTTTTTTTTACTGTTTATTGAACCACTAAAATGACCAAAAAAATTTTTTTTTCTTTCTTAAAAATACAGTAAACTGCGTGTAAAGATATATGCAATATAGTTAATGCTATTTCCTGCATTATCAACCAAGTCGCATATAGACAACCTTCGATATATAATAATAATAATAATAATAATATAGAACTAGTCATATATCTTAGGGAATGCATCCTAGATGAAATGGTAATCCCTATTCACACACACACACACACACACACATATATAAATATAGGATATATGTATGTGAAGATATGAGTATTTTTTGTCCATTCTGAACACTAATGTTTCATTTAGTTTTGGGGAAACAAAACATATTTTATGCATCATGATTGCTTTTTCAGCTGCTCTGATTTCTGATTTCTTACTTGAGGCAGCATGTACTGGTTTGCTTATTTAATGGTACATTTATGCCTTAGTTTGGCAAAAAAAAAGTGAATACAGTTCTTCAATGTAGACCGAGTGCACTTAGTACTACTGGACTTAAGTATCTTTCAAAAGTGAAGAATCATATCTCCCTTGAGGATGAAAGGAGACTCTTGTGTTCCAGAAGGATGCCTCTTTGTTCTCTCTATTGTCTGATGTGATGATTTCTATCCAGTCATTATGTGTACACAAGGGCATTCGCATTTAGCACAGGCAGTCAGACGGTCTTGTTAAATCGCTCAAGGATGAGACCACACACATTAGAAAGCCTCATATACAGTAGATATCGTAAATTGATAGTCTGTTATTGTGTCCTGGTATTTTTCTGGTGCATCACAAACAAATAGTGTCATGCCAATGCTGCTCTCACCCAGACTGGACCACCCAGATGTGTGCTGAATAAATCCCATGCACTTGTGGACGAGCAGACACTGTGATTGAGCATAAAGACCTAGTTGGTTTCAGGGCTCCAATCATGAGTTCCAGGCTGTCAATCATGCACGAAGAAGTGGAAAATGCCCCCATGTAATTAAACCAAGCAAACAAAAAGATCTTGTTCAAGGTTATAAAAAGCAACATAGTCTGGAATGCAAAGTCAGATAAGTTTAGTCACGCTCATTTCATCATATCATTAGAAGATTCTATGGTATTACAGGTGGAAATGATATGTCTAGTGTACATCCTACCAATTAGTTGAGTTTTTTTGGCATTTGAATGCAAAAATCTTAACACGTTGCACTCTCCCATGTACGTAAAATATTGTATCTAGCGACTAGGAATCTATTCAAATAAATCAAGCAGCTATAGACCGTCATGACATCACCTTTGCTGCATAAATTTTCACTTCTCTGACACTTTTTTTTTGCTATTCGTGTCAGTCTTGATTTAGTTCTTGGCTCTCTCGTCCAAAGGAAAGCTTTAAAGAGAATTTAAAACAATTGAATCTGTTAACTCTTGGCTCTGTAGGATGACTCTGTAAATGTCGTTTTATGGCCTGTAACTCACTGAGCTTTCTGGACAGCATTAGAATCAGCATATGAAGTTTATAGAAGAGACTGTTCCCAGTCCCAGGACTCTTATGTGGCTCTTATGTTCTGATGTTGTAAAAAACAAAAAAAGGTCCCACAGCTTTATAGCTTTATGTTTTGTCCAAAAAACACGTTGCAGTCATTAACATTAAGCAAAAAGAATCTGAAAATTGCTTACTGGGAAAACGTCTCGGGTTACATCGCTGTAACCCTGTTCCCTGAAAAGGCGGGAACGAGATGCTGCGTGAAAACGCT
>JAOTQY010000034.1:26815122-26826085 GCA_026413445.1 Dolichallabes microphthalmus
TTGTTGTCAAGCACACAGACAGAGATTAAACCTTATTTACTTTGTTAAACCTGATTTATACTGAAACAAAGAAGAGCAACATCTAAACCTAACACGCTCCAACAGTTTTTGCAGCATCCACTATCCCTCATGAACATTCAGTGTCTCTTCTGGTTTACACACCTGGGTCACATAGGAAAAGAAATGGCACGTGTTTTTATGGTTGTTTCCATTACCAAATTAGTAATAATTATAATTATTATTATTATGTACAGAAGATCTAGTCCAATCAAGCAGTCTAGTCAGTATCTGCTGGTAGGCAAGGAAATACCATAGGCACATACGATCATGTGTTTTTCTGGATGTTTTCAATTTTTTCTGTGATTAAACATTAATAAGAATATGACCATTTTTCTAATACATTGCATTTTGTGTCTTAATACTTTCAGCCTCCACTGTAGTTAAAATAATAACCTACTCCACATAAAACTGTTCTTCCTTTTCCTTACCCTGCTGGCCAAACCTGAGTCCAAGTTTGTGCTCTCTTTTCTCCATTAAATGAACCCTGTTTTGATGTAAGCCCTTGTTACATCTGGGATGGAAAGAGATTATTACCGAAAAAGCAGGAAGTTCATGCATGACGGATCGGAGGCACAGTAATGAGCTGTTGTATCTCTATGGAGAATTGACATGTATTCATGTGTGTGCATGAATTATCTCCTAATGATGTCCAATGGCCATTGGGAAGTCCTATGAGACTAGATTAAAATAAAGGAATTTAATTGATTTCAACTGCATGCATTTATGAAGATATATTTCTAGTAAGCATGAAAAGAACAGGGAGTCACTTGTAATATTACCACAGGTTATCACTAGTAGACTCTTGGAATACTTTTCTTGCCAACACCTGTGCATCATTTTCCACAAATTCCTTTTAAATCACTTTTTCACGTAGCCAACTGGGCTCCAGACAGAATTTTCTGGGTATGGCCCAGACCGCTATCAAAGTAGTGTTGACTAGACCTACTGACAGGTCTAACTGCCAAGCAACCTGCATAGTGCTGCGTTGTATGTCTGATCAGGGATCACATGGCGCCGTTTGGACAATAAATGAAGACTCACACGTTTATCTGCATTGTTCTCTAAACTATACTGAGCACACTAGAGAATATGACTCCTAATGTTTCTTACCTCAGCAATACTGCGTATGGATTTCTAGAGTGGATCCTAATTGAGTCTGAATCGTTTCCTCGTGGGGATTTGACTGGAAAACATTTCTCCCACATTGCAATGCGCACAAGATTGAACGCAGGCTGTATTTGTCCTTTCAACCCACATACAGTATGTAGCCCAAATCAGTAATGGTGGAGCACTGACATTTGCTGGAGGGCACTTGTAGTGGTTCAGGTTTCCTCCACAGCTATTTGGGAAAGTATGCACGGTTTGGCCAGACATTATGGGAGTACGATGCTTTGGAGACCTTACCAAAGTCAGCGCTGTGTTTATTCTAGTGCGAACCTGCAGCTCAGCTCCTCCCCTAGTCAGTATCCACATTATTTATTTATTTTTTACATGTAAGAAATTTGAGAAGTAGTCCTATCAGCAAATCTTTTCACACCGGTTTGTTAGTCCGTTGGCTTAGTCTGAATTGGAGTGAATTTGATACTTTCAGTTCCAGTTCACATTGCACATAATCAAACTAGCAGAAAAGCAAAACAAAAAAAGCATCGACAGATGCATGTGTACAGCTGAAAATCTACTCTTTTATTCAGAAGACTAAAAAATACAGTTATTGGAAATAATTAAACCTTTGCCAAGTGTGCATAAAAATAAGATCACAATTATCAGAAACCCAATACATAAAAATTACTAAAAACATATTGTGTGGCGCATCCAGTGTTTATTTTTTACAGCTCTCGCTTTCTCGTGGCAATCAAACCACACTTGTTCAATAAATTTTTGTCCTCACCTGAGAGTATGCCCAAAAAAAACAACAAAAAAAAAAATCGCACTAGGGTCAGAGGTGGAAAGAGTAATAAAATTTTGTACTCAAGTAAAAGTATAAAAGTACTGTTACTTCAGTGAAATTTTACTGAAGTACAAGTAAAGTTTCCACTATAAAAATCTACAAGTAAAAGTAAAAAGTAGCTCATTAAAAATTTACTCAGAGTAAAAGTTAGTTAATTTTTTTTTTTTTTTACAGCGGGGATGGGATGGGGGATTCTAGTGTAGTTCAGAAAAGACAAGCGGATATAAATCTCAAACTCGTTGTTTTTAATTGAAGGAGTACCTTTGATTTCAAGCACATGAAAGGCAACAGCTTTATTATGCAAAGTGGTCACTTAAATATGACCAGGGGTTTGCTTCATAAGAATTTGATGGCATTTCGCTTTCAGCTGGATCTGCATCTCTGGCATCTGTTTTGTCCATCTCCATCGTTCTTGTAAGTCAATCAGTCAGTGCAGTGGTTTCCCGGGTGCAATTTTTTTCCTTCCACGTTGCATTATGTTTATTATTTTTTCATTTTCATTCTTTTTACTCATTAGCAAATATGACTTAAAATGTAGCAAAGTACAGTACATGAAACAAAACATACTTAAGTAAAAGTAAAATTACAGATTTTAAAAACTACTTTAAAAAGTAGTACTGTAAAAAAACTACTTTATTATACAGTAGTAACATGAGTAATGTAATTCGTTACTTTCCACCTCAGACAAGGATCAGATACAAACAAGTGTGAATATCCATGCATTGCCATTAGAATTTAAAGGCACACTTACTATCTTATATTAAATTTAGTAACTGGGAGGGGCCGAAACAGAAACTTTTTGCAAAAGCCAAAGGACGTGGTTCGCATTTTAACACACGCCCTTGAAAACGAAACACCATGCGAATTCCGCTCTCAATTTCTGTCTCAGGTCAGTTTTTGCTGGAGGATTCCCGTCTTCTGGAAGCTGCAGAGATGGCGCAGAAGGCTGCTCAGCTTGACAGCGAGGAGTTTGATGTGGTTTTCAGTGCGGCGCATATGCTCAGGTAAGACTCCAAGCTGGGATTTGTTCTCTGCTTTCAGTGAATTCATGAAATTCTGCCTCCAGAAAAATCTATCAATGATGAATTACATGATGATAAATGCAGGGATTAGCGGACACCTCTAAATCAGAGGCCTGTCTTCTCATGCATCAGAGACGTTTATTAGTAACCCTGCTGTGGTGAGGGGGAAGGACTCCACTGCTTCAAAAGTACAAACACTTGGCAGAAATAAAGCAAATCAAATTCCTACCCATTAGTAAACTCGCTCCTATTGCACAACAGCTACCGACCAGGGAGAATGCGAGCATACCTCCTCCAGGACAAATGAAATCAACCTCTGCTGTTTGTGCTGCATCACAGCACAGAATAATACACAACGCCCTCGTCCACACGCACAAGCTTACAGCAGCCCATTGCAGGGAGGAGAGTAATTCCATCTCTCCCATCCAGAGAGCACAGCCAGTTTAGCCGTCTTGACTACAAGCCACTATTTTTAGGGTTCTATTCCAGTCTCCAGTCGTCTAAGATAAGCAAGACCATTCAGTGTTTTATAGTTTTCATCTTTTTGCACTTAATGTTTTGTAGTACATTGTGCTCAAGCAATTAATGCCTGTTGTTGTTGTCTGTCTTGATGACGGGTTGGATTTGGCTGTAAATCACAGTCTTGAGCATTGCATCCTGCTGTCACGCAATCATACGCATTCAGAGCGCTTG
Organism: Dolichallabes microphthalmus; assembly: GCA_026413445.1. Lineage (NCBI taxonomy): Eukaryota > Metazoa > Chordata > Actinopteri > Siluriformes > Clariidae > Dolichallabes > Dolichallabes microphthalmus. The sequence continues at coordinate 26,818,846 of JAOTQY010000034.1, forward strand.
TTATTTTAGATGTTTGTTTTGGAAGGACACATGGAAGTGTCTCAGCATGGGGGGGGATGAGAAGTAAGAGGAAGGAGATACTGAAGGAGGCTTCAAATGTCCGTCTCTCTCCGATTGCACTCTGGGACCCTCCTCCTCTGACAAGTTTGCTTCCTCACTATGCATCTGCAAACAAATTCAGGATATTGGAAACCCTGGCAGTTTCTGGCATGCTAAGACAAATACACTGGACTTCTGGATCACAGAGGGAAGGCATTTTCCTCCGACTTCTAAAAAGTCGTTTTTAGGTCCAATTAACAGTTAGCATGTTTTATTTATTTTTTTTTTCTTGGATAAATGTTCCTTCCACCATGCATCATATGCTGGGTCAGCAGTTTACAGGTTGTATGTCCGGGGCCAATCCAGTGCATCACAGTGGTCTAGTCAGGTGATGCATACTGTAGCCACACGCATTTATTTATTTATTTTAACTAAAAGTGCCAGCTCCTAAACAGCAGGCATGGCAATGTGGTAAGGCAACGAATGCCAGGGGGGAAAAAAATGAGAACAAGTTCATGGAGGTCCACCTATAAACACATTTCATCTTCCTGCTGCACCACCGTCAATCACTCTTCGCTGTAGTGTTTATTCCTGTTTTGTCGCTGCGGTCTTGAGAGCAAACCCAGTCGCATCTCACAAATATTTACTCGTTTAAATCCCACTTTCATGGGAGGCCACTTTCCCACTGGTGGTACAATGGTGTGGCAATGGACCAAGGCCACGTTTCATTGTGCGTATGTAAATGTGAAAATAACGCAGGCTTAGTCTCATCCTGTAGACAGAATTTATGAAGAAAAATAAGTTTTATGGATTACACATGGACATGCTTAAATATCAAAGCCACAGTAACCATAACAGGATATTTTAAGCTTAAATATTGTCTGGTTCTTAGAACTCAGGACTGTATTGTAGATTTGTACTGCTCTCTTCTGTATACAGGTCACACTGGTTCAAAATATCCTTTATTTAATTTATCCTAAATTTAATTTAATTAAATGTTATTATTTAAAAAAAATTAGATTGCTATGGTATTTTGTCCTTGAGTCGTTTTAGAAAATGTCCCATGCACAGAATTCCAAATATATATATTTTTTTATCCAGACCACTATTGTTTTTTTTTTGTTTTTTTTATGGAGTAAACCAATGAAACATTGTGAAACATGTTTGTAGGCTTTAACCAGCCACACACAACAGAATGATCGGCATCTTAGTCCTTGTGCATGATGCATGGTTGTGATGTGTGATGTCCCTGCAAATAAAGTTGTGCATTTCCACAGAAGCATATAGAAGTGAATTTTTTAAGCTTGCAAGTTAAGCTTGAGCCGCCTTTTTCATTAAAACAAGTCAGTCAACTGGCTCTTTCATAATTACTGTCGAATGGCCAAGACTGCTACATCCATCAGTTCCTCTTTGTTTTCTACCAAATAGCTGCATGATGCGTATAAAACTGTTTAGAAAGATTAATAAATGCAGGTTTTATGGGAAATTAGGGATAGAAGAAGAATCCAGGAGTAATAGCATTTACAGGTGATGAGCATACTGTATGGAAAAGACTTCTGTCTTGGGTTTTTTCTTGTTGCTTCTACTGTATCACAATCTTCTGGAACTTTAAGAGTTGTTTTTCGTCCACTGTGAGTTTTACTGCGTTTTTTTTCTAGCCAGGATGCAGATTTGAAGGTATATTTGGTTTTTAAAAATAAAGTCACTCTAACCAATGTAGATCATCCACTACATAATGAAGAAAGTAACCGTGTGTACTGTAGTATATTCTGTAGTACACAGTAAGGTGCTCTTGAATCCAGTATTAGGGTTAATTATTTAGGGTTTTTCTTTCCTTTCTCTTTTAGACAAGCCAGCCTCAATGATGCAGCAGAGGAGTTCTACAAGCAAGCAGCTAGACTGAGACCTGATGTGAGTAGCAAATCATGGCACTTTACGGTTCCTTACTGTACATTAAACATTCACATTTATAGGGCTGACTATACAGTGATTTTATCTGACTGAACAGCTGTTGAATTATTTCATTGAATGATGAATGAAAGCAGTCATATTTTAAGTACCTTAAACAATTTCTGAGTTTATATAATTAAGAATATTATAGATAAGGGACGGTTGAATCACCAGATTCCGGGTTCTTGGATTGGTTGCCATTACCCTGTGAAGCCCTCTTGATTTTTTTCTTTTTTTTTCCTACATGAAGGCCATAGTGTACCAGGAAAAGATACAACACAAATCATTTAAATGAATTCATTTAGAAAGTAAACAGTTAACAATCCAAAACTAAGGTAATAGAGGTTTCTGTTCACATCTTTACTTTGCTATACAAGAATCTTTTTAGAGCTGCCACATTCCATTTAAACAATACAATCGTACAGCCCTGAGTTACCTGCTCATCTCTGCTCTCCAGCTGATTTTGTCTCTTCAGCAGCTGGTTCTGTTGAGGTCATCTGATCCTCCCCACATCTGGAGCTGCTGTTGTCTCTGCATGCTTTAGGAGGGAGGAATGGAGAATGGCAGACTGGAATGGGGTGGACGGAGGGGATTAAGGAGGGGTGTGTGGGTGAACGGATAGGGTTGTTTGAACCTTTGATGGAGCAATATAGAAACCACATCCATCAGGTTTTTCATTCTGAGGTACCAGCATGTAGCTCTGAGTGTGACCGTTATTCTTTCAGACAGTATCTCATCTTCAGAGGAAAAGACCTGAATTGAATGTTATTTCCTTGTGTTAGTTCCCCCAGAAAGAAACACGTCAAAGTGAATGCTGTTTTAAGGCTGCTGTAGATAACAGCGTATCAGTTAATAAAGACAGTTTATCACCATTCTTTTGTAAAGTCATTCTGCGCAGCGACTATAGACGTGGCAAAAGATCTCCCACCACTTTAAGTATTTAATTTAAACGTGACGAGACATTTGCTTCCAATATAGAAACGAAGGCTGTTGGACAATAAAAAAATAATAAATACATGTGCTCTGTGAATATTCTCTAACACGTGTTGACTGTCTGATGTGTTGCCTGTGAATAGTTAATGCCACAGAAACACTTACTTGGTCCCTAGATCTCATTCTGCGGTTTGACTTTTTATTGTAAGGGGTCACATACCTGAGTAATTTATAACTTAATGCGCCACCAAAATGACCAGCGTCTTTCATATTGCAAGTCTGAGGCCTGGCAGCTCTCCAAGAATTGTCTGCTAAACCAACCTTTGAGGCTCAAGTCTCCCGGGTGTTGCAGAAGTATACTGCCTTCTTTCCTTAGAGACACCAAGTGAAGCGTGAAATGGTTCCAGAAATGAGTTTAAGATTAAACCGCGATCACTCACTTGCAATTAATCGCTTTAACATATTGGACACAGCATGAGCTGGGAACTCTGCGCATGCCAGGCTTACCTTTACTTTGGCTTCAGCCACTGGAGTAAATGTGTTTTCTTATGAACGTACTGGGACACGAAACTCCTTCGACAGTACAGAGAGATTATGTCAAGACACATTTGATCTATTTACCTACTTCAATCCCTTTCTCCTGGAAGAATCACGGCCCTCGACATACTGTTCCCATTGAAATCTGTAAACGGGTGAACATAATTCATCTGACATTGACACGAGGAAAAGAGATGATGAGTGTCCAGGAGGACGATGAACTGTGAGATAAAAGCACTTCATTTTGCACCAAATTGTTTAAGTCTTCAGTAAGCTCAGCTGGTGGTGTATTCACAGCCGCCCAATAACTTAATCTAAGTTTTTTAAGGTTTGCCCTTAGATGTCGTTTTTAAACAAATAGAACCCATTAATTGTGAATGTTGTGTAATATCTCGTTTTCTTTGTCATCCAGTACCCTGCAGCCTTGATGAACCTTGGTGCTATCCTTCATCTCAATGGCAAACTTCAAGAGGCTGAAGCCAATTACCTGCGAGCCCTGCAGCTCAAACCTGATGACACCATTACCCAGTCCAACCTGCGCAAGCTGTGGAACATCATGGAAAAACAAGGCCTCAGGACAATGGCCCCTTGACTTAAACAAACAAATAGTGAAAGGTACCTTCTCATGTGAAGTCATATATGTTGAGCAGTTCAGCAAGAATGTTCGCCTTGTCGGTTTGCGATCAAAGATCGGTGCATTGGAGAACTTGCTTGAGAGCTGCAACTTTAACACATGCAAGAACTTTTCTGGAAATTCTGCCCTGCACAGGACAGTTTCAACAGGAGTGAGCTGTTGGTACATACTTGAAGTTTCTTAATACTTTGGCTAGAATTGGTCTAATGGTATATGGAAGGCCACGTTTGGTCATGAAGTGCAAAATTAGAAAAGAATGAATTTTTGCTTTAAAACAAAGATAATTTTAGTATAATTGGATTCCTGAGTTTATACAGTATGATTAGATTTTCTGATCTTAAATGATGCAGCCATCACATATTTAACAAAGAAATTCTGTCCATCCGTAATAGTGCACCTTATTTGTTTGATCACATTTCTTTGGTTAACCAGTTCCTCTTATACGACAGAGGGTGCAAAGTCTAACCACATGTTTCCTCCAAAAAAAATATGATCTTTTCATATTGCTGCTCTTGCATCATCACATGCCAGCTGAAAATGTATGAAGGAAAATGTTAACTGTTCCCATTTGTATACATAACCGTGGTACCGTGGTACACGATTATAAAGTATACTACCAGAAAGAGAAATAATGGGCACTAATAATGGTCAGGAATGGATGTCGTGCTTTCGCAAAAAGGCGCCCTAATTATTCTCTCATCACTTTCCAACCCATGTGCCAGGATTCAAATTCACAATCTCTTTTTATACTTCAGCTATTCTAGATCCTTGATAATATAGTTTTTTTGTTACTGTATATCCAAAACATTTCCAATCTATCCAATGTCATATTTCACACAATGTTTGGTAATTCATGTTATAAAATTCAGCTGCAAAAAATATTTGTCATATGAAAAGAGATAATGAGTTAGCTCTGAAAGTTCGAACAAGAGATGATGAGCGGAAGAAATTTTGATATTCTGTACATTAATTTATAAGCTCTTTCGTTGCATTTTTCGGGTGTCATGGATGGTGATCCTCTTTACCAGATGTATTCAGTTGAAGCGTTTTGCCCAGAAATTACCTGCATCAGTGAAGTTAATAAGCTACATGTAACTTGAAGGATTTTTTTTTCCCTTTAAAAAGCAAAACCTGTATTCTAGCATTGTTTCTCTGCTCTTTGTTCATTTCTTTGCTAACTAAGAAAGTTTGGTCTATATTGGACACAGAGCTAAAGAACTCTCAGATCACTTGACTCTGTGTTTTTGCCTAACAGGGTTTTATCAGTTGTAAACATGTACAGAAATGTATAGACGGATGATGTAGTAATTTGCGTGTAACCGGGACAGGATTTACACACAAAATGCTACACTTTGGCCTTATAAATTTGTTTAAATCATATTTTTTACTATTCCAACCCAAAGCTTTACCAACTATATACATTTGTGCTAAAGCCTACAGTCTGCCTTTTGCTGCCATATGAATAACACAACCTGAAAATCACATTCCTCACTCATTTTGAAGCATCTGTTTGGATTGTTTTATTATTTATTTATTTGGGACAATTTTTAGTCTCTTTTTTTATTAACCCAGCTAGAAAAAAATAAACATTGGGCCTCATTTATCATTCTTTTGGTGTAGGCCTCATCTTTTTGCACTGCTGCTGATGCATTGTTAGGAATGATGTAACGCAGTTGGAGCAAACTTTTTCCCTTGCATTAACTCAGACGCCCCCATGATTGACTAGTGTCGCCATGATTGGTCTGAAAGCGAGTGTGTGCCATCTCTTCTCCATTGGCGAGAGCACGGCCAATCTGCCCTCTGCCCTGACTCCCGGCTGCAGATGGCATTAACGTCAACTGGAAATCGAACTAGAGATCACCACACACATTAATTCTTTCACCTTTCAGAGGATGATAATTCTTGTTCCTTAATGAAATAGATAGAATAATTCAGATTTTATCTATTTGCATTGGATTGCTTTTGAAATTAACCGTATGTACTGTAGAATTGCAGTCTTTTTAGACAAATACACCAAGAGCTCTCCTAGGACACGGGCACATCTAAGTGGGCGTTCATGAATAGCAAATTTCTTATCTAAGCGTACATTTACAAATTCACAATTTATGAATACATTTATTTGTTTCCAAGATGATGAATGAGGCCCAATGCACTACTAGAAATATGTATGTAAATGTTTTCGTTTAAAGATGATTAGGTATGAGACTCGGAGCATCACCTGCAGTCCATGCATTACCATTCTGGCGCCAGGCTTCATGTTCCTCCAGCAGAATGATTATACAAATGTTTAAAGATGAACTTTTTTTTCCTTTGCTCAGTCAGAACAAAGCCTGTGTTGCCTCTCTGAGCCAAAACTTCAGCTAACAGCTCAAAACAGTTAACAGTTGGAAAATAATTTATTGCAGCGGTAGTGCTAAGCAGGAAGCGCTTCAGCTACTACATGAGCATGCTCTTCTGATTGCCTTCATTTAGTTTCACAGCAAAACTGTAGCCGAACTTCGGAGTTTGTGTCAGATGCAAAGCTTTGAGAGTCTCCTAACCAAATATAAACCACACTGCACTCATCTAACAATGCACAGCCATAGGTTTGTAAAGGACTGTTTATACGTCATCTTGGTGTATTATTTTTGTGATTTTTATGTCACTCATAATGAAGTTTAGTGTATAAAGTAAACCTAATATATGCCATTGTGTTAAAGATGCCCGAGATTTCACAAAGAACGTTGAGCCAGAAATCACTAAATCCTAACATTCACTTTTTTTTTCCTTGTTTTTTTTTCTCTTTGTTTTTAATTCAGGTGTTGTACATACTGTGTGCGAATATATTACTTGTAATTAAATTTCATGTACTGTAGTCAACCCTGCCACTAGCTCATGTTTCTCTTGTTTATTTCAAATCAGAAGGATATTCAGATCTAAAAAAGAAAAGAAAAAAAACGGTTGCTCATTATATTTGAAAAGCATATCATTGGATGTTTAGCAGATTTTAATTCTTAATTTATTTCCATTGTGATGTCTTAAAAAAATAAAATAAACCAGCTGGCACTGTGTTGTATAACCACGTAACACGTTCATCCATTTTTTTCTTTCTTTCTTTCAAAACCATCTTTAAAAACAAACAAAAAATAATAATAATTGATTATTATT
>JAOTQY010000034.1:26920426-26932053 GCA_026413445.1 Dolichallabes microphthalmus
ACTGTTCTTTATTTCATGTAGAAAACAGTAAATTACAACAACAACAAAAAAAAGACTCCAGCTAGGTTTTCACAGACTGGGTCACATTTTTTTTTAACATTATTTAGGTTACCTGCAGAAGCATCTGCCATTTTTTAAAATATTACTCTCTGCCAACACTTTGCAGATTCTGCTTAAAAGACCCGCCCTCTTCACTGGACAGTTAAAAAGACCAATCAAACTAACTATGACATCAAGTATTACCCACTCAAAAGTAGGAAAGGTGGCATCTTCATAAAATGTGTGTGGGATGATTTGCATGAGACGCTGCTTAAAAATAAATAAATAAAAAAGATAAAAAATACGGGACAGAACCCGTCCCGTATTGATTCAAAATGGGACGCGCAATTTCATTCTCAAATTCCATATTTTAAAGGACAGGTGGCGACCCTACCGTTAAACCACATAAATCACTTATACAAACTGTACTACTCTGTACTCTGAACTATGTCTAAACTCAATGCACACACCCTCTGAGGTAGGAATCGATCTCAGGCCCTGGTGGTGCAAGGTAACTGTCCCGCAATCTTACTTATTACTTGATTAAATTGTTTAATAAATGTTTAAGGTTTTCTTAAATATTACGAATATATGATGCCATGGTGGCTAGGTGGTTAGCTTAAACAAGCGCTTAACTTAAACAAGCAGTTAGCTTAAACAATGTTTTTCTTAAACATTATGAATATACAGCATGGTGGCTTAGTGGTTGGCTTGGAGGTCGCCTTGCACCTCCATGGTCCAGGTTCAAGTCCTACCCCGTGCTTGGTTGGTTTCCTCCGGGTACTCCGGTTTCCTCCCACAGTTCAAAGACATGCAGGTTAGGTTAGTTTGTCTTCCCAAATTGCCCGTAGTGTGAGTGTGTGTACAGTATATGATTTACAGGGTGTACCCGCCTTGCGTCCTAAGTCTCCAGGGATAGATATAGAAAAGAGTGAGTGAGTGAGTAAGTGAGTGATATCCTGCCATCTGTTAAGGACATTACCTGCTAATTTAAGATTCAAAGAACTTGAGGGAAATTGCTTAATATAGTTTAATATTCCTGCTCATATTCCCTTTTCCACTGCAAACCAGTATCTCACTGTATAGCCATATTACACCATAATTGACTGCATTTACTAACCTGTATATACTGTATTCACTAATGCCTATATGTGCATATGCACTGCACTTTTGTTAGATGCTAATCTGCTGCCACACACGACTAAAAAGTCAGTTTAGTTTAGTTGTTTAGTTCACACATTCCGTTAGTATATTCCATCAGATAGTATAGGTTAATTCTATCATCACAGTAAGATAATAACGACTTTTGTTTCATTTCTCAGTGTGAAACAGGTGAATTACACTGATATGTTTCTGTCTCTTTGGCCTGAAAAGCCTAGTTCGAGAAAACTGTTCCAAGTAAGTCCATCAGATAAGACGCCTTTGATATGTCGTGCTTTTCTAAATTAGCCACAAAAAACCGTTTTCTATTGGCCACTTCCTAGCGCGAGAAAACATCCCGACCAATCGCCGCGTTGGGACGTAGAGGTGGGCGGGGCTTCGTAGCGATTAAGGTGAACGCCGCGGTAACCGGATGAACTCTGGAAGGCGTTGAAGTGCGTCGGTTAGTTTGGACTCGATGTGTAGCGGTGGAGCAATCAATCACTGCGGCCCGGAATTAGACTCAGGTCTATTACTTTCTAAATCGGATCTCAGTTTTTCCTAACGGGAATAAAGCTTTTCAATGTTGGAGCTGTCTAAGGAAGCCATGGGAGACTTCAGGAGAACCGCATTTAGGAGGAAACCAAGGAGCGGAGGATCAGATGAACAGCCTGAAGAAGAGACGGGTGAGTTCAGATGGGGAACACTGTGAACACTAGGATAACACCCTACACACCTGGATTAAACAAAACAAAAAAGCCAGAGTGTCTGTAGTGTATAAGTCGTCAGAGGCAGGACAGATTTATGCTTTGACCTCACACCTGGACACACCTGGACACATCTGTAATCATGTGTCTGATTTTGCAAGCATGGAAAAAACCTATGGGATTCTGTTTTATTTTGTCTCCTGCTAGTGCCTGCTTTGTTCGTACGGCTTTGCAAGTCCAAACTGGTCATGGCTTAGTCTTCTGCTCACTCCTGCACTCCTGTACAGTATGATATCAGATCCCACTGGCACTGCCGTGCCTTACACCGTGTTATTAAAGACTTGCTGGAGAAACCTTGATGTGACTTTGGAGATCATTCTGCCATTCATTATTGTCATAAACATAATGTAAATGCCCATTCATGCTCACCTGGAGCACCTGAAATCCACGAAGATCCTAACAGTGCACTGTTGTTGTTGTTGTTGTTGTTGTTGTTTTTTACTGATTTATAATAGTCATGTTTGAGTATTGTATTACTTTTATAGCACGGTTCTCATATGTAATGGTGGAACCAAGGGAATATAAGATTGTTGGATATTAGAACCCACAATTTTTGAAAAGTATTAGCTTTATTAGTCGTTTTTTACAGTACTACTGGTAGGTTTATCATCTGCCATGAGGAAGACCTGGGTTCGATTTTCACCCAATGCTCAAAACCCAAAATAAAAAAACAGCAGCCAATTTAAAAACAAGTATGCTTGATGAGATGCAGAATTTTAGTTGAAAGTGATTTGTGAGAGGAGGGTTTAAAAAAAAAAAAATCTCTATGGCTCCAAGTAGTCTAATTGCTACTGCACAAATTTATATAAGGTTTAAAATCATTAGATTATGTTACATGACCGAGACTGACAGATAAGCTTAATGCAATTAACATGGTTACAAAAAGTACAGCCATAGGCTATACAGTATATAGTGTGCTATAATTTTTGAAAATCTAACAGTGTATTTACATCATACAGCTTTGTTTGCTTTATTCCTCTCCTTCTTGTACCACGTGAATTGAGATTATGTGTCACACACCTTGTGCATTCCTGACACAGTCAGAATACTGAAAGTTTACTTTCGAAACCTGTATTTGAATCAGGGGCAAGTAAGCACTTGTCAGAATAAATACTGTATGAAACTGATTAAAAATTAACGCACTTCTAGAGTACTTTACCTTCAACTAGGCATGTTGATTTATTATAACAGCCAATTTAAGCAAATTTCTTGATCATTAAGATTATAATTATGTTTGTGTAATTACTTTATGTTTTGTTTGTTGCATCTTAGGGTGAGTCTAGACTTTGCAGCAATGGGTTTGTATACACAAGTCACTGTATCTCACTCAGTCTCACTCTATACTACTTACGGACTCGGGGGACAATTTACGGGATCTGTTGCAGGACACCAGCACTCACATGCCCCGTGGGAATCCCAATTAGCCTAATCAGCATGTCTTTAGGAAATCCACCATATACCTCAGTGGTACACACCTTTCCACTAATCGCTGTGGAGTGTATTTTGGTGCTGGTGATCAGTGTTTGAGAATTCGAATCAAGTTTAAAGCCTAATCCTAAAGCTAAAAAAAAATATTCGGAATTCATGTTCACTTTAAGTGTTCATGCAAATAAAATGCAGAAAATACTGTAGCGTTGTCTCATAGCTTCAAGGTTCTAGTAACCATGCTACCGTGTGTGTGACTATGCATAGACAGAAGCCGTTTGCTGCAGACTGAATGTATTTTCACTGAGATGTGAGTGAGGGAGGTAGCACTGGCTTGTGACCACATGCCCTGGCTTGTTGTAAATATGCAGTCATAGACCGTGTAAGGCCCTGCTACAGGAAAATCATCATCCAAATCCAAACTTGGGGTATTACAGGAAATTCTTATTTTATTTCCGTGTCCATCTTATTTTTTTTGGTGTCAAGCTCCTTTGATCTTTTTCAAGCAGTTCACTTGTAACGGCTACATCTGTTGGAAACGGATTCGAGTCGGCTCTTTTAATGATGCATAAATCCTGAAGATGGTACTGTATACTGTACCAGACTTTTGTCATTTGTTTTTTTTTTTTTTCATTTCTGGTTCACTGGGAAATGGTCCTTGGTGCAAGTGCTCATTGTTCTGTTTAATAATAAAGAAGAGGATGACTACTCTACTTTCTATTTCTGGTTTCAACAAGTGCTTTGTTTTAACGCTTCTGACGTCATGTAATTTTTAGGATAAATATTTGTACATAAAATAGTCTTTTGTATGTAAATAGAACAGTTTCCTAGTCGTGAAAGCCTCAAGTGGTGCATGTCTAAAAAAGTTGTATTGTTCGCATGGACACCTATTTGGCCATTTATTGTTGTTGTTGTTGTTGTTGTTGTTTTGGTGGAAATCTTGTGCTGTAGGGTGTGTCCTGACTGCAAAATCCTTGTTGATGATGGAAGTTTGTTATTGTTGAAAGAAAAGTAGCGTTGGAAAAGTCTTTCTGTTTTGAAAAAGATTCCTCTCCTAAGCCTCAGACAATAGACTCAATTGTGCTACTCAACTCAAGAAGCTGCAAGGCGTCCTGGGATTGTTGGCTAGCATGAATTAGGGATTGTTAGTGCGCAGTCAGTGCAGCCAAGGCGATAACACCGACAATGTCCTTCGGGACAAGCTTGCTGTTTGCAGTGCACTCTGGTCTTCCAAGTGGGCTTGAGTAGAAGAGTGGGATCTGGATGAATTCTGGACATCGTTATGCTTGTGGTGGTCGAAGTACTAAAGGTAAGAGAGCGTGACCCTGGCAATACTTTGGCGCTTGTTTAATACTTGGTCTACAATTGATATTGAAGCAATACTGTACATCACTAAAAGACTATGCATGGACAGAAGCCGTTTGCTGCAGATTGACTGTAGTGAGGAAGCACTGGCTTGTGACCACATGCACTGGCTTGTTGTAAATATGCAGTCATAGACCGTGTAAGGCCCTACTACAGGAAAATCATCATCCAAATCCAAACTTAGGATATTACAGAAAATTCTTATTTTATGTCCGTGTTCGTCTTATTTTTTTGGTGTCAAGCTCCTCTTATTTTTTTCAAGCAGTTCACTTGTAACGGCTACATCTGTTAGAAGCGGGTTTAGAGTCGGCTCTTTTAATGATGCATAAATCCTGAAGATGGCGCTACAAGACTTTCTGGTTCACTGGGAAATGGTCCTTTGTGCATGAGGACAGTGTGTGCGTTGTGTTTCAACCAAACATATGTTCACTTCCTCAGCTTCTCATGCCCTGTTTCATTGACTTAGCTGCAGAAGGTCGCATCAGGCTATTAGACAGAAGGAAACAACATCAAAGAAACATCATGTAAATTAATAAGAATAGTGTTGGGGGCGTTCAAGTCAAACCGAGACTTTTTGATTGTACAGAATAAGAGGACAGTTATTAACTAGCTTTATTTCTCTGGATAATCTTCTGCTACACTAATGTACCTATCCCAGTGCTTGGATACCATCAAGGTATAAAGTTTTCTCAGTACGTCAGAGCCATGATCCGAATACTGCTTCATGTCTGAAACCCTGGCCTCCCAGGAACTCCTTTAATGTTCCAAGCATGTAGAAATGTCAGGATTGTAGGAGGATGTGCCAAGTTCCTGTAATGTGTGACTGAAGTTAGCAACAAGTTATAAGTCAGTTTGCAAGGATCAGGCGTTTCACTCACTGAATGTTCATGGGAACGAGTGCTGTCTGATAGTTAGATGCCACCACACATTTGGTAGCCAGGTGGAATATACAGCATTCGGTACATCATGTTGCACTAAAGTAAAATTCATCGCCAGCAGAAAAACTAAATCTATAAATATGCAGCAGCCCTGTTAACATCTTACCTTCAGTGTTTAACTTCCTTTGTTTATGACTAGCATGTGATATTCAGATAACACATCCTTGTTCTAGTTCGTAAATTTCCTGCAGCCTACCTTATAAGGTTATGTTTAGTCGTTTTGCTCTCAGTCGGATCCTACACACTATATTTACTTATCTGGAGTTTAAGAGCAGAACAAATATAATTTAGTGGGTGTCCGGCTAAGATAAAGGTGGACCATCATAATATGGATGGAAGATTATTGATTATGGTGTTTGTACTTGTGCTTAAGGTGCGCTCTCTCTCTCTCTCTCTCTCTCTCTCTCTTCCTGGGAAAAGCCCCAAAGGCTATTAAGAGATGATGCACATCCTTTCTGACTGCCAGTGCTGATCATATTCCTCTTAGGAAACTCCTGTTAGGAAATCATTTTGATATCAAGTGGGTCCTGGGTGGAGGCCTGGAGATGACATAATGAGAGAGAGGAGTGAAGCAAATGAAGTGTATGCAAAATAAAGCAAGAGGTGTTGACGGATAACTGAAGGAAGAATTAAGAGCAAATGAGCATTTGAATAATGAAAAGGATTTCACTGGGTTAAAGATATATTGTTGTATGTATATGGTTGCGGGTTCAAATCTCGGCAATGGTCTGCATGTGTGGAATTTGCTCTCCACGTGCTTTCTGGGTACGTGGGTTTGATCTAAAGTCCAAAGATCTGCACTGTGGGCATGATTGGAGAACTGATGATTGTTGAACGTGTGCCCTGAGCTCCCTTGGTTACGAAAATTCTCTTTGCACCCCAGAATAAAAATCAAACATTGAATAACCATTATGGTAAAAACGCGTTTATTAATTCCTACTTCTGCGTTGGATTCTCACTGCGACTGATTTATTTATTAATTTATTTTTGGTGGCCTTTCTGCCACTTCGACCTTTAAAACCATTATTATATTTTACCAAAGGAGCATGAAGTTTCCTAGTACTAGTCCCAATGTCCTAGTGAATTAGATCTTGGCGCAATCAATACACATGGTCCAAAAAAAGCTGTCCAGGATGCGTTTTTCATTTTGGAGGAATATCCTAACTTTAAATTTAACTTAAATGCTATTACATTATAAAGTTGGATCTGGTTGAGAAATATGCACAAAAGAATTACCTTCCAGAATTTCACAATGTCTCCCAAATCATTTTCCATTATGCTTATCATACTCTCCAGTTGTTCTGGGTGTTTTGTCATTCCCAGCTCCCACCATGTACCTGATTCGTCTTTTAGATTATAATCTTTAATCGTGATTTTTTTTTTTTTTTTTTTACCGACAAATCACGAAAGGAATTTAAAAATAAATTGTTAAATACAGATTCAAAATATAAGGTAGTGACGTGTTACTGGCATGGAAAGCTTATTATAGTGTAGCTGAGTCGCTCACCAGTTCTTCCTCTGGCTCTTCCTTTGGAGAGGCCTGGCTTGGTGTGGAGTTGTTGTTGTTCTAGCACTACAATCAGCTGGTGTTTCCTGGCTTTATTTTTTTTCTCTCTCTTTCTCTCGGGGTTCTACTTGAAACTTGAACACCATCGCAAACCGTGTCACTACTACACAGACCACACTATAGCCAAGACACTTGTAGGCAGAACAACTTTGGTACAAACATGCCTCATGGGTAGATTTACAGTACTATATTCCCAGTGTACAGGATGGACTCATTTGTGGCTGGATGCTTTCTAGGAAAAAACAGCCTTTTGGTGAATAAGTAAAGAATCAATTTAAGATCCGAAGAAATCCAGCATCACTTCTTAGGACCAAGAGGAAACATCACTCTACCAAAAACAAAAGAAAAAAAGAAAAGGCCTTTGTATGTATGGCTTGGGTTTGATATTCGTCTTGTCCTTTCTTCACCTCTGTGTGAGCCTGTGGATCACACCGGATTGTTTTTCGTGCCGCTTAAAATGGAAGGTAAATGAGCGGGAGACGGGAAAGTGCTGAGGAAGTCGAGCTATGCTGGATATTTTTGGTCCTTAGTCATCAACAGGAAGACGAGCATCAGAACTGCCCTTTCAGCTACTTTCTCTCCCAATGTTGTCCTCTTTTCTCCGTCCCGAAGTTATGGTTTTTTCGTCGATGGTTCTGCTGATGAACAGTGATGGATTTTCTAGCTTCTGGTTTCAAGATGACTCATCTGCCCCAGACCGCCTCTGGTAGGTGATGATGGCTGACACCATGACTTGGATAGCGGCTCTTACTATGAACTTGAGGAGGACATACAGAACTTCGATCACCACTCACGTGTTGGAATATTGACACGAAAAGGCAGGCATCTAAACACTAGTCTGCTGCTTCTTCCATCAGAAGATCTGCTAGGAATAAACACATAATGGGCAGTGGATTGAGAAAAATGAGACGCCGTCAGAAGTATTGGTTTTGTCGAACTAAAGGTAAAGAGCTGTTTCTGTCAATGCTGTTTAAATGTCAACACTCGGTCCTTATGTGACGAAGTACATGCTGATTTCAGATCGTAAAACTGAGAAATATGTTAAGCTACCATTTGCAAATCAGCCAGATCCATGTGGGTGGTGTTTTATTCTCACCTTTCTCAATCAAATATAAATTTCCATCTGATTAGTCTTCGTCGGTTTATTCTACTTGCATTTACAGTAGGTGTAACATGATTGTTTTATTCTAATTGAGCGACAGATTTATATACAACGAGACCAATAGATTCTCAATTCATTCATAATTCATCTTCTATAACAGCAGGCTCAGGCAGTAGTTCTCATACATGATCTCATACATCATGTGACCAAAAGTATGTGGACACTTGACCATCGCCTTCGACCATACTGTTGGCACACAATTAACTGTCTAGAATGTTTTCATGCACTGTAGCATTACGATTTCCCTTCTCCTGAAATACTAAGTAGACCAAACCTGATAAACCTGTACCTGATCATTCTTTTTGAAGAATTTTGTTGATTTATAGTTTTTTTTTTTTTAGTTTAGTTTAGTTTTTTTTTAGTTTAGATACCTTAAAATAATATTTCCTATGATCAATCAAAGAGGATTAACTAGGGATGCACCGATACCAGTATCGGCCTCGATACCACTCGATACGACACCGGGGACCGATACCACGATCTGAGAAACGTCTATGTTTGAGCGGCGTGTAAGGGGTTAATCACAGGCGCCGAGTGCCCGCCCCCAGGCCCCGCCCCTAGCTCAGAGCAGGGAAAGGCGAGGCGAGACATGTCCGCCGTGCGGAACTATTTCAAAGTGAATGAAGATGATGATAAAACAAAGGCAGATTGCAAATTGTGCTCAGCGAAATTGTCCAGAGGAGGCTCAAAAGGTAGCACGTTTAACACAAGTAATTTAATCAAGCACGAGAGTTTCACGCTGCAACGAGCCATATTACATGCGAAATAATTCCACGTCTGTTTCTGTACATTTAAATCATGTTTTTATTAAGTACTCGGTATCGGCGAGTACTGAAATGCAAGTACTCGTACTCGTTTTCCAAAAAAGTGGTATCGGTGCATCCCTAGGATTTACAAGACAGAAATGTCCAGCGTCTGGAAGGTATGTTAATTTATGCACATAATACTTGATCGGGGCTCCCTTAGCATGAATTACTGCTTCAGTGTGGCATGACATGGAGGTGATCAGCCTGTGACACTGCGAAGACCAGGTTGCTTTGATAACAGCCTTCAGCTCATCTATATTGTTGGGTCGGGTGTTTCTCATCTTGCTCTTAACAATAAACTGTAGAGTTTCTATGGGTTCAGATCAGATGAGTTAAGGTTAATTAATTAAGCACAGTAGGTCCTAAGTACTCAGTGCTGCTGGATTAGGAAGGCATCATCTAGGACCTTGGAAATTCTTGACCTTGATATCTAAATGCAAAATTTACTGTAATCTGAAACGAGGACTTCAGGACTTCATTTTTCAAAATGAAAACAAAAATCTAAGTTTTGATATATTTCATTTGTGAGAGTTACACTTTTTTAATTGAAGTACATAAGCGGGAAAAAAACCAATAAGTTCAGCGATATTCTAACTTTTTGAGAACTTGGTCTCTGCAGGTATGCGTGACCTGTGGGTGCCAATGATGCTGTCACCAGTTTACCGGTATATAATTCATAATCAACAATAATGTGTTAATATAGTGTAGTGTCTGTGTCATGGCTGATCTGTGTGTATATCATATAAATGTGTTCATTGACTGTGCACATGTTTTTGCTCTCAGGAGATTCACATCTCGCACTCCTACACACACACACACTCGCACATATACACACAAGTTTCACTTTAAGTGTCAGTTTATGGTTAGTGAGACCACAGTTCACTTCATCACATGTTCTTATCGAGCCACAAATGTCATTTGGCTGCTTTATTTTTGAAGAATTTGTTATTTTCATCTGATTTTCTCAGCGTGTTCGATACCATGTGGTGGAAATGTTTTTAACCGAAAGAAATCCTGCTGGTGCACATAAAAAAATGATGACAGTACAATTGGACATTTGAGCAGAAAAAGGAAAGTAAGTCTAATTCTAGAAAAGAATCTTAGCAGAGTGACTCACTGAGGACTGCATCATAGTAAAAATACAGTAATAGGAATTAACTACACTAATTTCCTTCATTTCTGCAACATTTTTGGATGTTCACTCTAGAGTAATATCTTGAGAATTTCTTTAAGACCAAAACATATACAGGTAGCAGTTCATTAATGGAGGCCACAACAATATTTACTGTGTCACAGCTCTGCAACTGTAAGGAACATTGTGAAGAATATTGTGACTCTTGGGGGGGGGGGGAAGAGACCCCTCAAAAATTGTAGAGAATAGAATAGAATAAGTTTTATTTTTTTTATTTATTTATGCATCTAAAGCCATGTTGATTGTCAGACTTTATTGAATAGTCTTGTACTGCCAGTTATGTTTAGGTGTGTGTACTGTAAGCTCTTCTAGTAGTTATAAGCTCCACGTCCTGTTAAGGAAGGAAAAGGCAGGGCCTTTATTTCAGCACACTCCCAATCCATCTGCATCTATTGTTCGGTTATGTGGTCAGAAATTTGAACCGGTGACGCAACACTTTCAGTAAAATGCTACGAGAATGTGTGTGTGTGTGTGTGTGGCTCAGTTTTGTTCATAAAGGTAGATAGTAAATGTTTGAGTGGGTGTTTATAAGAGACTGAGAATATATAAGGCAACTATATTTTAAAAGCACCTAGTTATTCATTGATTTGCAAAATATATACTGTAGATAAATGTGCAGCCACAAGCTGGTTTACAGGACAAAATGACATTTTATTACAGATACTACGTATAATAAACCTGATCCGGTCTAGATGATTAAACAGTTTATTGAGATTTTAAGCGATTTATAAAAAAAAAAGTGGGAAACTATCAATACTGCTCAAGCGTAGTAAAAATAACCTGTCGTGATTTGAGAGCACTTCAGTTCTGCAAGCGCTGAGCACCAAGACGCGAGCGTTTCCCCTATTCATGAAAGGTGCAGTTCACACCTTGACCACCCTTTTCAAGGTACTGTTCAAACACAAGAGATGACGAGATACAGTAATAGGTTCAGTTACACATCACCATTCATTCATGTAGCAATTAGTGTATCATGTACTGACTTTTTTTTTTTTTTTTTTGTACAGTATGTATGTTTATATACATAAGATGGTCAAACGTTGCTCTTCCTCTATAATGCTACAGGTGAAGTGCTCTAAATTATTCTTTAAAATAAAAAAATTTGGTTCAATCAGGTTCTTTACTGTATAAAACCGTGATACATTTACATATTTGGCAGACGCTCTTATCCAAAGCGACTTACATTTTTTATCTCATTATACATCTGAGCAGTTGAGGGTTGAGGG
>JAOTQY010000034.1:26938234-26948577 GCA_026413445.1 Dolichallabes microphthalmus
TGTCTTTCATTTTGCACAGAATGCTTTCATTTAAGCAACAATTTTTACAGTTCACGTGCTTTTTAGAAGCTTATAAGAAATGTTTGTATCAATACTTATAAAGAAATATGGGTCACATATAAAATCATCTCTCCGAAAAGGCTGAAGATTTTAGGGAAGCATGATTGGTCACTTCCATGTTGCACAAACTTCAGAAGCAGCTTGTTTGTCACTCACATTTTCTGTATTATAGGCTGAAAGGATCGTAGAACATGACACAACAGGAATGTGTTAAACAGGAGTTTGGGATGAGGTACTTTTCCAGTTTTAAGTTTTCGCAGTGTAAATGAACTATATGTTCTGTGTATTTCTCTGGTCCTGCACCTTAGTGCCTCCTAAGCCAGTACACCTTCAGACTCCGGTGACCGAGTTGTGTAAGCCGCTGGGCAGGAGCTCACCCTTTAGCTCCAAGATGGAGGAGGAGGGAGGAGGAGGAGTGGGAGGTGTGGGAGGAGGAGGAGGAGGAGGAAAAGGCCGAGTGTCTGACCTCATCAGTCGCTTTGAGGAAAACAGGTACACACAATAGGAGGGTTACAGACTTTTCCTTTGCCTTGTGCTTTCTTCTTCCTGGTCTTCTTGCTGCTTCTGGAAAGCTACAGAAATGCTCTTAGATGTCGCTTACTGTAGATAAGCAACATAATCAAGCGCTTGATGCTAAAGCTAAGCATTTTCTATTATCTGCATTTTTCATGTCCCCTGGTTTCACAGTTTTCATTCTAAGATGTATAACCACTCACTAATTTCTGTAATGTATTCCAGTGGTGGAACCCGCAAGCCATCAATATCAGTGTTGTTATATGGCCACTTCGGCATGGACACTTAAGCACCCGCGCCTTCATCCGTTCATGTTACAACAGAACATGGACAGATATTTCTAATATAATGGCCGGTTAGTTTATTTATTGTTCGGTCCTTATATTAGTTGGTCTGGTCCTGAGGAATAAAAAGTCCTGTAGTGCCAATAAATAATTTGAATATTATGCAAATTTTAATCATATGTATAACATTTGAATAGGGGACAAATCTGTGTTATGGATGTCCCATGAATTTACAAAGGTCAGCCAATAAATCTTACAATCACTTAAAGCTGTAGTAAATAACTTTATTCTTTTGTTTAGCTGACATGTTCTTGTTCAGTTCTTGAAGTTAATATGTTGGAAGCAAAGAAAAATGGGCAAGCAGGAGAATCTGAGTGAGTTGGACAAAGGCCAAATAGTGATGACTGGATGAGTGGGCCAGAGCATCTCCAAAATGATCTTGTTGGGTGTTCCTGGTCTGCAGTGGTTAGCACCTACCAAAAGTGATTCAAGGAAGGAAAGGAGGGAACCAGTGACCGGGTAATGCGCAACCAAGGCTATTTGTGCAGGCTCATGTGCAACCAAGGCTTGTCCACCTGTTCTGATCCCACACCAGAGCTACTATAGGACAAATAGGTTGGCTGGAAAAGTTAATGCTGTCTATGATCGAAAGGTGTCCGAGCGCACAGAGCGTCATTGCTTGCTGCATATGAGGCTGTGCGTCTGGAGACTGGTCAGAGTACCACGGAGTAACCCACTGCTGGAAGCACCTGAAATGAACAAATGAAAATGAGAAGTTCCATGGGCTATGGAACCATAAAAGACGGTGGCCTAGTCTTTTCATTTACATTAAGTGGACGGCTAGGTGTGTGTACAGTATATCACTAATCTGAGACAAGCTAACAGATGACGTGTGATGCTCTGGGCAATGTTCTCCTGGAAGAACTTGGGTTTTGGCATTTACTGTATGAGAATGTTACTGTAATATTTCCCATCTACCTAAACACTGTTGCTGACCAAGTGCTCCACTTCATGGCAACACTATATACATCACAAAGTGTTCTGGGTGTTGACTTGGCTTTTAGATTTCCCTTATTTCAGTCTGATCAAGCATCTCTGGGATGTGCTGGACAAACAAGTCCGAGCCTTGGAGAACCCGCTTCACAACTTAAAGGCATGCTGCGACTGTCTTCGTGCCAGATACCACAGCATATCTTCATGGAACTAGTGGAGTCTACTGTTTAATTTAGTTTTGCTCTTGTTTTAGCAGCACAGTTGGCCGAGGCGGCACTCTCAGGTGGTCTGCCAAATGCCTAAATGTGGTGTAGTGGTTAGCACTGTCGCCTTGCACCTCCAGAGTCCGGGTTTGATTCCTGGCCAGGTTCGATTCCCGTCTCTGTGTGCATGGAGTTCGCATGTTCTCTCCATGCTTGGTGGGTTTCCTCCGGGTTCTCCGGTTTTCTCCCACATCAAGGACCTGCAGTATTGGCGTTCCCAAATTGCCCGTAGTTTGTGAATAAGTGTGTGTGTGTGTGTGTGCCCTGTGATGGATTGGCGCCTTGTCCAGGGTGTATCCCGCTCGTCCCCTCGGCCTCCTGGGATAGACTCCAGACACCCCGTGACCCTGAATACAGGATAAAGCGGTATAGACGATGAGTGAGTGTTCCTGGATGATAAAATGTGAGATTTCCTGTTCTAGTAATGTTGGTACATAGAAAGAATAAAGTCACCTAATGCCGCCTGAGGACGGAAAAAAACCCTGATGTATTAATAATTACCCCCTCCGCCTGGGACATTCAGTTTCATGGTCCTTACCTGGAATGCTTTTCTAGTATTGAGAATGTCGTTTGATTAGTGCCTGGCTACTAGCTCAGACAGATGAGAATAATTTTGCGTTAACGAAGATAGCTCATGTTCCACAACAACCGTGTTATTGCTGTATTTGCAGTCTTGTCGGGCCTTTTTCATTCAGGCACAAAAAGGTAAGAAGCTCCAAAGCATCATTAACTGAATGTCACCATTTAGGAAGAGCCACCCAGTAATGCACCTTGATTTGTGTAAGAAACGATGAAGTACACACTTTTCCTTTTAAAAATCGCTGGGATCCAGTGACCTATACAAGATGCAGGATAGGACACACCAAAGCAACACACACATTTTTACTGTCAAGAGAAAATCCCCCACAATGTTCATCAGGCAGAACCCAGCTGTCCATCAAACATATTTTATTTGACCGTAATTTGACTTTTACTCGTTTAAGGAACTTGTTTTACTCTTGACACTTTAAAAAAAAAAGTTCATAACCAAATATGGTTTTAAAATTCTTAGAAAAAATACATTTTAAACATCTTAAACGTTTTTGAGTAACAAAAATGCTTCTCGCCCTGAATATAGCCATATAGAAGCTGGCATGGCGTTAAGAAAGAAAGGAAGACAAAGGATGAAGTCGACAGTGCACTGTCCGTTCCAAGGCTGCACAGGAAGACTTTATCAAAAAGTAGAAGTCGGGTGACTTCCAGTTGCGAGAAATGGTTTCTTAACAAGCGCTGATGGGAAAACAACAGGCGAGCAAGCCAGAAGCGCTTTGTAATTACTGTACCAAGATTAGATTTACAATCCGAAGCCTAAACACCAGCATGAATGTATTTTACTGTTTACTTCTGCTTTAGGTGCTGCGGATCTTATATACACAGTTTACCAAGGCTAGACTGCACCCTGCTGGTGGAATTCAGCAAATCGATTATAGTCGAGTGTTTTTATGCCACGGATTATACTGTAGTACATCCACATAGACGACCAGTCAAAAGTTTGGACACGCCTTCTAATTCGATGGTCTTTCCAGATTTTTATTTCTCTCTGCATTGGCAAAACAATGCTGAAGGCAAAATATGCAATGATCTCCTCCGAACAGTTGACATTGAGATGTGACTGCTACAGTACTTACAGAAGAGGCTTCACAACGGCTCTAATCTCAGGTCTGGTTAATTGATGATTTCCGAGGCTGGTAACTCTAAATGATGGTCTTGGGTTTTGCAAATCCACTGAATTGTACTAGAAGGTGTCCACAAACTTTTGACTGGTACTGCCCTAACACATGATCTTGACTCATGGGAAATTTGACAGGTCTTCAGTTGGTACAGGATGTTGCATATCTGTATAAAATCATCTGACTGTATGGAAAAACAAGTCTATATAAAGCCAGGGTTGGGGCTAGACAAGGGGTCTGCGATTTCATTAGTTTTTTTAGCCCATCATTATCAAAGTTCTTCTATTCAGTCTTATGTTTTAATAGTTAGAGTTTGAAGTCGGCCTATAAATATAGTTACTTGGGTCTGGAGTGTTAGGTCAGAGGCAAGTTCAGGAATAAAACCCTCACTGTATCCTCACAATACAGTAGCATTAGGTTGTCTGTAATTTATGTTACATTTTAAAATGTTTCAGTTCCTAAAATGAATGAAACTACAGTACGTTTTATTTTTCTAAGGACCGGGCACTGGACGCAGAATGGAATTATGTGCCACCCACAACAAGCCGATCTCTACTCTATAAATATGCACACGTATACACACAGACATCCTGTTTGTGTTTCATGTCTAATGACGTCATTGTTGTTTTACATCTTGTGTAGGAGTTGTGCTCCTTATTGCGTCACTAAATTCAAGTTCCTGTGAACAGAGAGGGGAATATGTTACAGTGACATTAGCAGTAGCAACCTTGCGGATCCTGGTGAGAGGTTGCAGTCGTGGTCAAAACAGTCAAACATGGATTTTCCGCCTTGATTGTTGGCCAAACTCTTGTGCTGATGATGCAACAGTGGAAGACTTCTACAGTTCGAGTCCTAGAATATATATCGTACTATATGATTATGTGATAACCTGGTCATTCAGGTCGTCAGCCGACTTCATTTAGTGCCACGTAATGTTGCTGAGCCTAAACCTGACTAACTGAGGCAAACCCAGATTATAACACTTCCTCCAGAGGCCACTCTGCGTGACCGTTGTCCCTTTTTACCCTGATGCTTTAGTTGTTTTCTTTGCTTGTTACAGGCCGATACGTTTCAGAAACACAGTAATGTCATTTTCACGACCGCAGGATACACACTCTGATCTGGTTCCTAGTCACTGAATCAGTTAGGGTTAAAATAATTGTTGACACGGGCAGTGTAGTTTCACCTGCAGAGTCGTAATCTAATATTAAACAGGTTAAAGAACCATGTTGTTATGGAACAAAGAAAACCATTACATCATGATGATGCTTTCTGCAAGGAGATGTAGTACTGTACAGTATATTTAAGTACGGAGTTTGTCCACCATGAGGACGTCTTCAGGAATAAAGGATTTGCACGTCCTAGCTTCTTCCGTAACATGAGTAGTTGTGGTTTTGTCTAATTAAAAAAAAACATGACCAGTAAGAGAATATTTCATTTCATTTCATTTCAATGTTCCACAACACTGATTCCGACTATACAATACGAGTACGCAATAAATAAAAAGAATATACATAAACATGATGAGTGATACCATTATTGTCTTGGTCTTGTACATCTATCTATAAAAAATACATTTTGAGCATTTTTGTTTTGTGCAGCCTGGACTTTTAGTATGCTAATTAGGCCCTGAGATCACATGACCCGAGACCTCGCGATCATTTTCTTCAAAACAGCCATCACGGCGGACACAGAGCCAACTCAAGCTTTTTATAGAATCCGCCATGAAGATTTTTCACTCCTTTGGGTTTCCGACATCTTGCTTTATTTGTTTTGACACCTTGTCACATGATCGTTGCATTTGCATACTCATTAATATGTATTAGCGACTGCCAAAGATGGGCTTATACACGGGATCAGGCTTGTTTGATCGGTCTCGGTTTTCAGGGATTTCAATGTTTAAACAAATGATTTTATTTTTATTTTTATTCTTCATTTTAACACACATTCTCACACGTGTAATATACATTTTGAGAACCATGTATGGTTGGTGGCGATCTTTAAACATACGCGATCAAAAGCGCGGTACTTTTTTAAATAACAATGGAAATCGTCATTATCAGACCGTTTCAGTATAAAAGGAGTAAAATAATGTCAGGGTAGCAATATCACAGTATTATTTATATTATTTATTTATTTATTTTTCTATATCAGCGTATAGTTATTATGTTATGTTAAATTATGTTAAATTCCTTTCATACAGTATAGAGTAAAACTCGTGTTTCTTTAACCAGATTTTTTTCATTTTATTATTTTTTTTTTTTTTTTTTCTAAATAACTGACTGTGCCGTACCTTGTCCTGGTGTGGTGTGGTGCACTGCATCACCGCACCACCCTCAGGTCCTGCCATCCACCCAGTGCAGGAAAGGGTTGTCTGCAGGTGGGCCACAGTGTGGGAAGCAGCTGGAGGGACTGCAGGATGTGTTTGTGTAGGGTGTGTGTTTTAAAGAGGTCTGGCCCTGGTTAGTTTTTTTTGTGTGTACGTGTGTGTATGTACGTGTGTGTATGAAAAGTGATCTCATTTTGGATCACCTTTACCTTCCACCTGCACTGCTAAGCCCGTGGGTGAAGAGTTTCTAAAGACTTAAGCAAAAATGTAGTATCACTACTGTACATGTTCTGTCTGTCAAAGAGCTTGTGTGTGTGTGTGTGTGTGAATATAATCTTGGCACGTGTTCTGAAGTAGGGCAGCAGGCTATCTCTCGGGACGCGGTGCGGCTGTACCTCCTCAGCCTATCCTCTCTCTTTTCCTCTGCACGTTCCTCCCATCCTCCTCTTCCTTTTTTTTTTAAATTTATTAAATTTTTTACACCTCCCCTGACCTGCATGCTCTCACATCCTCTGCTAACCCGCATGCGCACTTCAACACACACATACACACAATGTACTGCCCTACTTGATAGAGGAAGTTTGTGCAGCTAGAGTGGAGTATTTTTAACCCAGACACTCACATTTTCACACATGCTCTCTCTCTTTCTCCCTCTCTCTATGCCTCTTTCACGCTAGATTCCCCACTGCCTTGCAAATTCTTAAGATAGATACCGGTGCTCTTCATACATCAGAGGCTGTTTCATTTATTAGAAACGCAAAAAAAAAAAAAAAAAAAAAGAAGAAATTGACCTAGCTACTTTCTAACTGATTTATTTTATTATTATTTTTTTTTTTACGTGCAGACACCCAGAAAAGAGGGACGGCTCTCCACAGAAACACGCCGCCAAAGCTGGTAAGGGCAGTCCGGTGCACAGGAGTTGCCAGAAAGCGACGGACACTAAAGAGCAGCCTCAGGACGGCAGCGACAGCCATGACCACATGCCGTCTACCAATGGGGTGTTAGGTCAGATGGACAGGAACGGTGATGACCGCGGAGCTGCGAGACCAGACGGCGAACCGCTGCTGAATGGAGAAATGGTGGAGCAAAGTTCGGATGGGGACGCAGACGCGTCGCAGAGTTTCACTGAGAAAGAGGATGAGAGAAGGAGAACAGAGACCGAGACCAGCATGGATGAGAAGGAAATGGAGCTCAAGGTTGGTGTGTGTTCCAGGTCTTGATTTATGAACATTTGCACGTGTATTTGTCATATTTTTTGATATATCGTGTGTGTGTGTGTGTATGCATGTTGGAGACATGGTACAGTACAGTGAGAGAGCAGTGTGTTGTTTTGCTTGGTGCATATCTCTTCGGCGGGCGGACTCGTTATTTGACACGTCCTGCCCACTGGTGCTATATGAGCTCTCCAGAGGTGCCGAGCTGGTGCTATAGAACGATAAAGCCTCGGTCAAATAGAGCAACAGTCAGCTACTCCAGCTAATAGAGGCGATGGTCACCTCGAGTAACGCTTCCATTTGCAGCTTAATGTTTCTAATCTCTCTGATTAGTATTTAACATTTCTTGCTCTATGTCGGTAATCTATCCCAATCAAGTCTTAAACACTGACCCTTTGATGAATGCCTGCTTTGTTTAGCTAGATGAAGAAGTTGTTAGCCCAGCCCTGAAAGAACTGACTTCCTCAGTGATGTGAAACCAACATGAATCACTAACAATTTGATAACATTATTATTATTATTATTATTATTATTATTATTAGAGGATGACGGCGATCAGTAATGATGAAATCGTGGTTAGTGATGTTTTTTTTTTATTTTTTATTTTTTTTATGCAAGCTAGTTTACCCACAAGTTAGCTGCTTCTCCTTCTTTTTTTTCTTCTTCTTCTTCTTCTTCTTCTTTTTTTCTTCTCCTTCTTCCAGCAAGATGTATGAACATCTTAAAGAAGAGATTGTAATGTTGAAACGAGACACAGGAACGTTACTCTGATGAAATCGGTGTCGAATGGACAGAAAAGGAGAACCATTGGGGCTGAAAAAGAGGACACCGTGACTGAAAGAGTAGGAATCCATCGGTCCCACCTTCGACACGGCAGGAGGACAGAGGGACATCCTCTCATTCAGTTCTCATGCATGTCCTTAACAGATCTTCCAGAACCCTGGTCTACCTTTCTTTATACTGTACTGTATATCCCTCACTGTGTCTCTCTCTATAGGGCCGAAAGTAGACAGACACCTGGCCGTCACGTCACAAGTACAGTATGGACGTCTTCGTGTGCTGGCGTGTTATCATTTCTCTTCAGCGGGACTAAGACGCCCCAAACCTGTTCCATCATGACGTTGTCCATGTGCACACAATAAGCTCAACGATTCCACACTTCATCATCAATTAAATTAATCTAATGGAAAGAAGAGTAGACCTCCTTATACTGTAACGGCAAAATACCTACGTTTGTCAAAACCGGGGACAGTTCAGATGGCACGATGATATAGGTGTCCGTATACTTTTGGTCACACACTGTAAAGTTTGTCTCTTTTTGTTCCCCGTCGACTCTAGCCCCTCCTTCACTGTATGATCTATACTCGTTTCCTCTTTACCACACTCTCATTTCCTGCCTGCCTCCGACTAGCTCTTTTAATTCCACATCGTGTCCCGTATACAGTCTTCACGAACACTACCAAACCAAACCGAACCTCATCTTCTAGATGCGATCTACAGTTTATATTTAGAGTATTTCATTTATGACTTTTTCCCGTTAAAGTCTATCTCTATTGATTTGACTGTATATTGGCTGCAAGTGCGTTATTCAGAATGCTTCACAGAAAGCCTGACCGATACAGTATGTGGCTGCGACTTGGAGATACGAGACGAACCGGGGGCCGACGGAACGCAAGAAGAAGAAAAAATGATAATAAAAAAAACGAAGGGTTGTACTTTCATGTGGGCGAGCTGTCATGTCTAGGTTGTGGGTGCGAAGAGGTCTCGGATGAAGCTCGAAGCAGCGCTGCATGATGTGTTTACAAAGTTCATTCATCCGAGCTCACGGTACTTACTGCACGGTGTGAGTGGAATAAAATGAAACTTTTGGTTTGTTCGTATTTTTCGAACCCATTTAAGTAATGTAGAAAGACTGTGAAGTGTTCGTGATATTGCTGATCTTTCTGGTCGATGGTTTCTGCTATGTGTACATGTGTGTGGTAATAAGCTAGCACTCGTTATATACTGTAGCGAAATATTACGGTGTGATATTACACTACGTCTCAGGCCGAGACTGGTTATAATCTTGAGTAACGTACGGTCCAAGGAGCCGGGTTTGAGAAAGCACCCGAGCATGCCGACAATGCTATCATTTCTACTTTTGTGTTCTTGCCAGTGTTTTTCTATTGTCTCGTCGACTAGACGGGGGGAGGGGGGTTGGGGAGGGGGGGGCATGATTAATCCCCCCCACACACCCCACACCGCACCATGCTTTGTCTTCCTACATACATACTGTACTGTAAGGAAGTTCTCTCTACAGCCCTGAGCTAGCAACAATACAACAATGGCACTGTGTATGTGTGGTATAGAAATAAAGTCACAGTGTGTGTGTGTGTGTGTGGTGAGAATGAACTTTGGCTCTGACCTTTGGAGTCCCGTTTCCCATTCAGCTGCCACATCCTTAGCATACAGAGTATTCTGAGCCGTACGTCTTGCTCGGTTAGACGTGATGAATTCAGCTTGCACAGCACACCTGCATGTTTTTCCTGACCTCAAGGCTTCATAATTATCTAATCATATGACTCCGAGTCGAGCTGTGGAGTGTAACGGCATTCCAGGATGGGAGTTAACAGTAACTAAGGCCAATTCCAAGATCTCGAGAGTGTAATATGAGCTGATAAGGGTGTGTGTGTGTGTGTGTGTGTGTGTGTGTGTGTCATGGTAGATTCTGATACGTCTATCTTTCTACAGTAGACCCTTTTTATCCCTCATCTCTGAGTCACCATGACTGAGGGCTCGACAAATTCTGAATCTATTATCTTAGCCAGTAGACAAATAAAAAGCTCCAGTGTGGGGTTTTTTTGTTTGTTTTCTTGCTTAGACTCATGAGGGCAAAAATGGTCATGATCATAATGTGTGGGGTGGCACGGTGGTGTAGTGGTTAGCACTGTCGCCTTGCACCTCCAGGGTCCGGGTTCGATTCCCGTCTCTGTGTGCAT
>JAOTQY010000034.1:27024307-27041074 GCA_026413445.1 Dolichallabes microphthalmus
TTCCTTTAGTATTTCTTTTTATTCATATTTATTCCTTATGCATAAGTTTTATTTTATTTTATTTTCAAGGTCACTGGCGGTTGTATAAGCATTTCGTACTGTGTATGTGACAAATAAAATTTGAATTTGATTACTAAGTTATTGCTGCTAAACTTGGATCTATAAGCCCCTGAATCCTGGGAGGTGTTACTGAAGTTTTTTCTTTTTAGTTTTATTTTTGTTAAAAAAATTAATAGCATGGTTGTTAGCTGTGGTTAATAGCAAAGTTATATGTTGTTATATACAAAAAAACATGCCATGCTACTTATACAGTATGTTAATATGGTCAAAACCTAGCTAGTCCTAAACACTGCACAAAATAGGATATAATCAAGGATAATTTAGTCCTCCAATAAATCACTCAAATCAACACACTGAAATGAAACATTTTATTTAAATAAGGAGATTTTATTACAGATAAAGAAATTTCCATTGCAACAAACAGCTGAGCAAAAACACAAGGCAGGAAAACTTCAACAAATAAAACAAACAAAATAAAAATCAGAAACATAAACCTTTTTTCCCCCTAAACTGATCAGTCCAAACAGTACTTCAGTTTCGCCACTGTAACACAAAATTTTTACAAGTTTTGAGAAAGCAAGAACACATATTCGTGCACAAAACAGATCAAACTAGGAGGTGATGGTGAGTACTAGAGCCTGTGCTCAGACTGAGCTTGTCTCAGACTCAATACTGAATACAGTATTCGGCTAATACACAGATTTCAAATACAACAAAAGGTGAAGTGTTCAGTCAGTTTATCAATAACAGCTTAATGGAAAAAAACACCCTCAGAATAATAGATATATTGTAATAAAATACAATTTCAAACACTCAGTTTTGGAAAAAAATAAAATAAAATTAATAACACTAATCAGAACCTCAGTGTGACAAATACGCTGTCCTGAAAACAAATTACTTTTGCATTTTGTTCTATTTGGACTATCCGGGTGGCACCGGATGGCGTAGGGGTTAGCACTGCTGCCTCGCATCTCTAGGGTCAAAGCGTTAGTGCTGCCTCGAGTCTGTGCTTGGTGGGTTTCCTCCGGGTCCTGTTGTATCCTCCCACAGTTCAAATACATGCAGATTAAGCTTAAATTGGTGTTCCTAAACTGCTCATAGTGTCTGTGTGAGTGTACGTGCCTTCTAATGGATTGGCACCCTGTCCAGGGTGTACCCTGCCTCATACGTGAAGTCTCCTGGAATAGGCTCCCGGCTTCTCGCGACCCTGTACAGAATAAGTAGTATGAATTTGTATGAACAAATGAATGGAATCGATATTCTTAGATATCGATATAGTTTTTGTCTACAAATTTTATATGACTGTTCAGTTACTGATGACGCACTAAAACTAGTAAAAACTAGAAGTATGATTAAGAATAGTTTTGCACTGAAAAAAAAATTGTGATGCAAAACTCGGTTATAAATAACGATCAGAAGTGAAAATGAAAAAGCGATACACGTATCTTCAGTACTGCATTCTAAATGTTTTTTTCTTCCTATTACAGCTGCTGAAACTTATATTGCAAATGAACATACTGGTTAAGACGGATCAAAGGAAATAAATGTGCCTCTCTTATGCTGTTATTTATGCTGCCATGTCTTCTTATAGGGAATATTAATATGATGTTTTTCTGAGTGGTCGGAGTCGTCTCCTCCAGGAATGATTTAATGAGAATGAAGCTGATGTAAATCATATCCTATGGCCATCACCTATGGTCTCCAGACCTCAAAACAAGTTAACACTTACGGGAGTTACATCCTTGACGGCGCTTGTCAGCATCACACCGAAAGCATCAAGTGAGGGGGAAAATATTTGAAACATCAGTGTTTATCTCTCAAGTAGACCTCCAGAGACTTGTCCAATGCATCAGAACGTGCTACAAAGGGACATGTGGCCCAACAATCTGTATGTTTCCTAAAAACTGAAACGCGGTTGTCGCAGAAAGCTAAAAACTGGACCACAAAAAAAAAATATATAAATCTGCACCCAGGTTAGTGATTATTATTATTTTTTACATTGAGCAAAAAATTTTTTTACATCTTGCCGTGACGACTTTTCTTCTTTGCAGGATATACAGTACAATTCTAACTATCGATATCGGGCCTTAACGTGGGTCCGGATCAGATTTTCAAGCCCGATCCGTTGGTTTATGCTGCTGAATCATGGGTGTAAACACTGGACACAAATTCTCTCATCCTAACTGTAATGGTTTGCAAACCTCATAGTAAATAGTGAACATGAGTGTCTGAGATCATAATGCAAGATGCAGATCTTACATAGATCGTAGACAATGTTGTAAATGTGGTTGGTTAATCTAACTCTCACCTACTGTATACGCAACTTTCAGAAGGAACATTCAGAAGTCCATGCATATGTTCTGAGATCTCTTCCTTAACAGCAGAAGGCAATGTGCGGTTTATGGGCATTAAAAATAAACTGGAAAAAAAAAAGGAAAGAAAAACCAATGGTAAGATGATGAAGAGATTATTGGAAGAGTATAACTACAACTACTGCTATTAGAAATCTAGAAAAATAGTGCACGGTAAAACAACAGCTGCTGGTAAAACATAAGAAAGTCCAAACCTTATGCTTTACCAGTGATAAAAGTCCACCCGTGTTAATGCTTAGTGAAAAAAAAAAAAAAAACGGTGAAAGATTATTTGCATTATAATGCAAAGGTTGTGAAGAAGAGAAAACAAAAACCTCCAACAAAACAGTACTCCACACACAGACAGCACTTCTAACGTTTTTAAGGAATGTGTGGTGGTGAGGCTAAGGCTGGCGTCTTCTTCCCCAGTCATTGCAAAGACAGTACGATAGTTAATTGCTACCACAACTTCTGGGTTGCCATGACACCTCAGTTAAGTAAGGTAAACACTTTCAATGTAAAAACAATTATAACGACTAATTAAAAAAAGAAGAAGAAAAAAGTACTGAATCAAAGACAGTGTTGTTCATCGACCGGGATACAGTGCGTGTGTGTCGAGCTGTGCTAAAAAGGGGGGTTAGGATGTGAACGTTAAAGGGTCTCAGTGATAAGCATTTCACTAAGATACATTGCTAAGCACTGACATCAGGTAAAACTTTGGCTGCCAGTAAAGTAGTCATGTCAAAAAGTTCCTCTTTTTTTTCTTCTTTTTTTTTTTTTTCTAGCACATGTCTTCTTTGGGCTTCCTACTCAAAAAAAACCACTTCCATAGGAAGTACAGTGCAGTATTGCTGGCGGGGTGGCAGGAGGAAGCAGGTCTCAGCTGTGGTAGCCTGCAGGGGCCGTCTGCTTCTGGGAAAGGCGCATCAGCTCCTCGCGGATGGCTTTGATGAGCGAGGCTGAGGAATGGCTGGGGGGAATAGACTCATCAGACGGAGAGAAACCCAGGCCCATTGTGTCCAGGTGGGCAGGTGGGGCGGACGGCTCTCTCATTCCGCTCCTGGGGTTCTGGAACACAGAGACGAGGGGGTAGTCGAAAGAGTTGAGGACCTGGACCACGGATGCAATGAGACGGCAAGGAAGAGGGAAAAGGAAAACGTCAGCAAGAGAACAGGCTTTGCAGAAAGAAAGAAAAGAAAGAAAGAAAGAAAGAAAAGGAGAACATGAACTTACAGGATCTCTGTTCACAGGTCTGAAGTCCTCCTCATGATAGGGTCCCCAGTTTAAGGCACCAGGTTGCCTGGCCTCAATCCCACGACCTGACAGACCAACCTGTGTCATGTGGTGTAGCTGAGCACCTAAACACATGCACACACACACACACACACACAAGTGTACCATATAATTATAACACTGACAATACACTCTAATTATAAAGACTTTTATATCGTGTTATTGATTGGTTAGCAGGATGATGAATTCCTGATTCAGATCAGACAGCAGATCTGGCCGTAATTCAAATCACAGCTTTATAATGAAGTGCTTGCTCTAGTATCATTTCTAAAGTACCTGCTTAGTTACAGAGACTTAGTCAGTATGGTGGACACTTTACATAATTTAAGATTAACCCCTTCACACAAATATTTATATGAATATCCACGTTATTTTACTCATTCATTCAATTCATCTTCTGTACTGCTGATCTTGTACAGGGTCACACGAAGCGAATAAACCAGAGCACCTGGAGGAAACCCACCAAGCACGGGGAGAAGATGAACACAGAGCTGAGGCGGGAATCAAACCCGGAACCTGGATGTGTCGCCTTGCACTGACCACTACACCACCGTGCCACCCCGATATCAAGTCCAAATAGAACAAACTGATCACTTTATTTTACATTTTCTTTTTTTGTGCTTAAAATTGGATGATTAATTTTGATTCTATGTAAATATTACTTATATAAAAAAAGCACAAAAAATGTCCAAGAACTAAAAACAGGAAGGCTGGCCATTTAAAATCTCTGAATGTCAATTAAAAAAAACAAAAAAACAACAACAACAAAAAAAAACATATATATTCAAAAATATGCAATTTTAAAGACAAAAATATTAGAAAATACTTTCCTAATATTAAAAAATAATGTTTACACAGTTTAGGATTTGGGGATGACAAACCTTTAAG
Organism: Dolichallabes microphthalmus; assembly: GCA_026413445.1. Taxonomy (NCBI): domain Eukaryota; kingdom Metazoa; phylum Chordata; class Actinopteri; order Siluriformes; family Clariidae; genus Dolichallabes; species Dolichallabes microphthalmus. The sequence goes on from JAOTQY010000034.1 coordinate 27,028,900, forward strand.
ATAATCAGTAGAGTCTTTCATAACGACATATGTTTATTATTTTTTTTATATATTTTTTATAAAATCTTATAGTAATGCTCAGGTGACTAGAAGGTGATTTACATGTTTTTGTAAAAAAATAAAAATGTCAAGAACTGACTGTAAGTCAGTGTGTACACCATGCAAGAATGGTTTAGGGTAATGATAAATTAATGAAAAGAATCTTCCATTATTTTATAAAGAAAATCTATGAAGTGATTAATTTGTGAAAATAAATTAAATGGTTAAAATTTTAATGACATTTTTCAGTTCAGGCCCTCAATCGTGAAATACAGGTGTGACACTAGATTAAAATCATATTATAGGAAAGATAATCAAAATTTTTTGTTGTCCATCAGAAAGTGATGGGCGTAGACGGTGCTTTGAGAGAAATCATGATCGTGATTATGAAAGTCACACCATGTCACCAAGTTCAAACTGTACGATACTGATACAGTACTTTACACGCAGCTGTGCACACCGCTGGAAGTCGAACGCCAGTCACGGTTTAGTCACCTCGATCTGAAGAGATGATAAGCGGGCAGCAGGCAAAGAAGACACAGACAAAAATCGCTGCTTGTGTCCAATCACTGTTACTTACATATAATACGCGAGTGTTTGGGATTCAACCTCAGGGTGGTCATTTGCTGCATGCAGCTTTAAGTACAGGAATGTAATCACCCCAGCAGTCTGATGATATCAAACACTTGAACTGGCTAATATAACTCGATATTCTAACAGGCGTGTTGGACCGTGGCACTGTTCAGGTTAAATGATTACACTGACTACACTCTCTGACAACAGAAATTCATTGCCATCAGAAAAAAAAAAAAGACATCCAGCTTTTGGAAGCTGTGTCAATTCATTTATCATGCAGTTCATGTGCAGTTTAGCCAAAAAAAAAAAAATTGTTAAAGACAACAATTTCAAAAATTGTCCCAAAATTGTTTGTATGTCCAACGCTCTTGTACATAAAATTGAGATCTATCCTGTGGAAAGTTTCTCTTTCCCTAATTTGAAAAACAATGATAAACTGTTTTCAATATGAGAACAACATAATTAAGAACAAAGCTAATTAATTACATGTGGTTTAATTTCCAACTTCGCCATCTGCTCTGCTTACTCACAGGCCCTTCTTTCTACGTGTAGCATGTACCTGTTGTGCCCCCTACTGGCCGAGGCCTGGCAGAAGAAGGCGGTTCATCCACATAGCCCCCTCTGCTGTTGTAGAGCCCCTCAGACTGCAGCTGCTCTCCACCAACTCCTTCACCTTGAGGGTAACTACATCCCAAACCCGGCCTAGGACATTTAGATGGGTAAAGAATATCGGTGTGTGAACATTGTGTAAACAGACCACACACACACTTCTGGCACACACAAATCAATTCAGCAACGTCTTGGTAACTGGTCTTATTCAGCTGCAAGGATGTGGCTGTGCAAGGACACTGGAGGTGAGAAATATATGACTAATAGTTCTTGCGGGAATTTGGACACATCGGAAATAAAAATGTCCTGCACATGAATTATTAACTATGAACTGTGTGTGTGAGAGAGAAAGAGAGAGAGAGACTACAAAAGATCTGACAGTGATATCAAACCACAACGCTTTTATCTGCTGGTACTGGATTTCATAAATTATGTGCTCATAAAATAATAATGTTTAATCATAAACCTCCACAGCCGGGAGTCCATTTCACTATATTTTGGGAATATGAATCTCAACAAATGAACCACACTATTAGATCTTATCCCCATGGTGTACAGTATAATACTGCAGCTCACCTGTGCATTAAGCCTTGTACTGTTGGAGGCGGCAGGCCTAAGTCAGAATATCTCTGAAAATAAACAACACATACACAATTATACATTTAAAATCACACTTCTTGTCCAGTTAGACCAGGATGTGACACATGATTGGTTGCGCCTTTAATAACATGTATAAAGACAAAGAAGGTCAAGAGGAAATGCCAGTCTCCCATTCTCTCTACCCACAGACACCAGGTGGGAATGTGGTCTAAATTAGAACAAATATGTACAGAAATACGTCCTGTTATAGACTGAGAATTATTTAGTTAATACTTTATGTATTACAGGGAGGAACCCTTCTGATCACATGACCTTGTTCGACTGCAGTTAATCAGCTTTAGTTATTAACACTTGGCTCACACAGAGCTTTTAAAAAACAGGATGTACAGTAATAAAGATCAAGCATTAACTTAATTCAAATAAAAGCACCGTTAGCACTCCTTTCTCTTCAGAGGGCAATTTATCGAATGCAGTTTCAGGCTAAAAAGAAATGCTCCCCTTTTAAAAGCCAAAGGAATATTAATCACTAATGTTGGATTTGAGACGAGTACCAAGTCTCTGCCAACAACCAGTAAAAGCCACAGAAAACACCTCTTAACCTGCAATTTCAGCTTGACAAGTCCTTCAAGTTTCTTAAACTGCATAACGTGTAAAGCACTCATCTACATCTAAATTTGTTAATAAGAGTCTTGGCCTTATGTTAAATGTGATTTCAAGAAGCTAATCATCAATGTAAAGAGGAATACCTTATAGTGTATAATTAGCTAACCTGGCGAGCTTGGTGCTAATCCTACGCAAGTTCACTATTGGAGAACTGGACTTGTAGCCACTCAAGCTTAAGGTAGCTTGTTATGATCTTTATGTGCTCTAATAAGAAAAAAAAACATGCTTTAATGAAGGTGTCCACGTTACGAAGGGCGTTCAAGTCAAACCGGGACTTGTGATAAACTTTAAGGACTTCGAGCACAGTACGATGATGAGACTCTTACTGTAGCTGCAGCAAAACATTTGAATGCTGGTGCAAACGATTTAAAGAAGTCCGTCACTGATGATCCTGGCTGTGATGGCTCGAAGTCCACTGCAGTCGTTACCGTCGTTAACGTTCGGCAAGTGGAAACGCTTGATCCTTGAAAATCAACAGATAACTTGCATCCGACGGAAGAGACGCATCTGTCAGTCGGGACGATAAACACAATCGTTCACCAACACCACTTGGCAAGAACACTTGGAATTTGGCAAGAAGTTATTGCCACATATGGTGTAGCGAGAAATCTTTATACCTTGATGGTATTCAAATGAGAGTGAAATGCTGGGATAAGTGTACATATAGAGAAATATCAGTAGCTTTACTTTCATAACTATGTTCCGTCATTCTACACAATCAAAAGTCCCGGTTTTGACTTGAACACCCCTTGTAATTTTTGCAAAGGCACCATGAATGCAATGTTTTTTATCACTTTTCTAAGTTTTTTATGGGTGATAATAGGTCAAAACACATCTGACATGCATTATTATAGAACGGTTTAATGAGTTCTTTAGTCAAACATATTTGTAAATTGAGCTCTAAATCTTTTTTAGTTTGAAAGATGCTGAAACCCTTGTTCATGTTCATCTACTTTAATTAAAGTTATGAAATTGGAAAAAAAAAAAGGTTCAACACAATCTTGAAAAAAAAAGAAGACATTTTTCTTTTTTCTTTTTCAGTTTTGTTCGAACTGTTCAACTTTCACCACAGTAAAAAGTAAAAGTAAAAATGTTACCCCGGAGAAGGGGCTGAGCGCAGGGTATGAAGGCCCAGAGGGTCGTGGGCCACGTGAAGGAGGGCTGGAAAGTGCTGTGTTTTCGCTTCGGACCCCCAACCCAGGAAGTGTGATGCCTGCATTAATGGCCTGTGAAGTGGGAGACACCAGGGCAAAAGCGTCGTCAAGGAGTGAGTGCATTTGCTGCCGAGCCTCCTCTATAGAGGGCTGAGGGGGCAGGTAGGGTGGAGGAGGGGCGATGTGGCCTCCTGGGGGCGACGATGAGCTCAGAAAGACATCGTCGGTCGGGGATGGACTTTGAGGATCAGGACCTTGGTCAGGATCCGACTGGAAAGAAAATTATTTTTACACGTTTCATATGGTTGAAGAGGTTTAAATGGCTCGTGTGATTGTTAACGTCATCAACCGATGCGCGTACCACGTATGCTACATTGTTGACTCCTGGGTATTTCTTGTATGTGCCGTCACTGTCATTAGTGATCAGTCTGTCTCTGTCTGCGTCTGTCAGATCTCCATTGATCTGCTGCTTCTTTCTCTGCTTAGGAGAACGCTTTTCTCTGCCACTGACACACACACACACACACACACACACAATTCCACTTAATGAGTCACCATACAGTATATCAAAACATGTAAACAAATATAACACCCCCTACAGTACGTCTTTCTAACCTTTTCTTGGGCTCGGTGTATAGTGGGGGTACGCGGCTATCCGGGTCCAGGATCTTATCAATCTGCATCTGAGCCTTCTGGTAGACATGATCCTGCTCTTTAGCGTCGCCCAGACTGTCCATGAGATCGTCCATGGCGGGGAAGTCGTAGTGGCCCTTCCTCTTAGCCCTGAGACGGATCTTATTGCGATGGTGCTCGATCTCGGACTTCTGCCTAAGAGCGACCTGGATCTGTGTGTGGAAGAGAGGAAGGAAACAGAGAGCATAGAGAGTGTGAGAGAGAGAGAAGGAGAGAGAGTGTGAGAAAGAGAGTGAGAGTGAGAGAGAGAGAGAGAGAGAGAGAGAGAGAGAGAGCTATACCTGTTTACACTTCTCCTAAGCATGTAAACATATGGAAGAAATGTGTATAAAAATTTACATGTCTGGATCAATTCTCCCAAAATCTCCAAACTGATCGACTGGTTTATGGAAACGTCAGTCTGCTATCTTTTTTTTTTTTAATTTAGATTACACTAAGTAAAAATGTTTCCTAAACTAAGACAAAAATTATCCGCACATCTGTTATAGTAAAAAACTTCCGATCATCGTTGGTCATATTAGCACCTTCTGTCTCCCTTGTCACTGCTGAGGAGGTGTGAACGTGTTACGAGCAAAGTGCGAGCAAAAATGGACACTTATGGACACATTCATGCACACTTACACACACACACACACACACTTATATATTTTTAATTTCTGAATCATTGCACACAAGTCATTTTAATAAATTTTCATGCATATTTGCACACCCCCAAGTCATTTTTCGTGTTTACACTGAATTTCTATTTTTTCTTTATTTTGCTATATTGTATTTGCTATTTTGCTATACATAATGTCTTTATTTGTACAGAATAATTTTTATTTTTATCCTAGTTAAATTTTATTTTCTATTGTATTTCTTTTTTAATCATATTTATTTCTCACCTATAAGCGTTTATTTTTAAAGTCACTACATATCGTAGTGTGTATGACTGAATGTGACAAATAAAATTTGAATTTGAAAAGGGATCTACAGTGCTCGTTACAGTAAGATGTTTATTGAAGAGCTGAAGCCTAAACTTTACAGTATTTAAAATAAATGCAGAGGACTGCTATGCTATTCAAGGGCGTTGTGATCTTGCATGACGACACGCTTCTGTCTGTGTTACAGCGTCTTCTCTATAGTCCTGATCTTTCACCTGTTTGTTCCCCTGAAAGCTGTGATGAAAGAGTGAACGCAAGAATGCATTCGTGACTCGCCGCTCAGCCTAAAACATTTTTTTAAAAGAGGGAATACGAAAGCCTATAGACAGATCTACAACATTTATTGAAAGGCAAGGAGGTTGTGTCGAAAGATTATGTATTTGTTTTCTCTAAAAAATTATTAAAATAAATTCTACAGCCTGATAATTTTTTATTCTCCCTCATGCAAATGGAAACCCGAGAAACATTTTATGCTCAAAAGACTTCAACACTGGACGTCCTGTGCCTAGAAGAATGATGTACGATGTGTTATATCAGAAGACATCCATTGAAAGATTTCTTCTAAAATTGCTCCTGAAAAAATAATTAAGTCTTCTGATCTAACACGTTCTACCCGATTCGGCTGGTCACAGGACGTCCAGTGTTGACTGGACGTTTTATAGACTAAAAATTTTTACTGGGTACCAACTGCTCTACTTAAATTTGGAACTGTAAAAATCTCAATTCCCCAATTTCCCCAGCTGGTTAATTGCAAGTGGAAGAGTAGCGTGTTTTGAAGTACCTCCTTGTTCATCTTGACGTTGTCAGCGGCCTTGACGTCGGTCGCAGGGCAGGGTAAGGGCAGCACAGGCATAGGCTGCATGGCGATCAGCTGGATCTTGCTAGATAAGCGCTTGTTGGCGCCGTCGGCTGAGCGGGACATCCGGTCCACGTGCTCAAAAATGGAGGCTGATGATACCTGCTCGTCTGCATTGTTCAGTGGAGGAGGACCTAAATAATACAAAGCATTATTCTGATGCTGTCATATCAAAAGCGGTAAATTATAAAATAACGTGCTTTTACAATGTGAGCACACTGATTCTTCACATCCACTTCCTTCTGACTGTCATATCTTTCCTCTCCAGCAGGGGACAGTGTTCGCTGTAACTTTTGCTGCAACCTGGCTTTCGGGAATCTGACTTATACAGTACTGTAGGTTGAGGGAATGATTCGTAAAGGAGACGGACAGGCCACAAAGAAGTAATTGGATAAGGTTATTATTCTATAACTACGACCTCATGCCTAAATAAATAATACATAAATGCAAGATTACCAAAAGATGTATATATAAAAAAAAAGGGTGAAGGTCACACAGGTCTACATAAACTCCACTAGCGCTACGTAACAGATGAGAGATGCTCTTACCAATCTTATTTCTTCCTGAGAGCCAACAAATGAAAGAGTGTGAAAAAGTCAGATACACAGATTGGCCTTGTTAAGTCTCTAATTTCGTGAATATTAAGAATGTAGAAACAGCTGGCTTTCACTAGTCGAGTCATTTGGATCTGTGTGCGACTGAGTGAAAGTCTAACACGTAACACTAAAGAGAACGAAGAGTAAGACACTGTTAAGGCTGATTTTTTCAGATTTCAGGCATTAGGAGAGGCAGGAGGGCTTGATCAGCTCATTCCTCAACACTGAGCCTGGATTAACTGGCACCGGCTGACTGGAAAAGGAGGGGAAGGGGGACATACGACATGAAACGGTTCAAGCAAGAACTCGAGAGATTTGCCTCTCACCCCATCTAGCCATCATCAGACCAAAGAAATATAATTAGATTAAATGAAAGACTTATTTCCTACAATGCAATTCAATCTCAAGCTTGTCTATATTTCTTCTTAAGGCCCGTTTTGACACTTCATCTCATTTTGCCACCTACTGTACTATACACGCAACCATGATAACGTAACAGAGCTATACTAGCTTGGGAAGTGCAACAGTGCCGTATCTTGCCGTTTAATCCGTTAGGAGCCATCTTACGCTGTTGCTTGGGATCAGTGGACAGTTTCGTGTTCGTCTTCGGAGACTCCCTCTCGCTGAACGGCTCGCTTCCCAGAGAATCGCCATCCGAAGGAGAGATCCTGAGGAAAGGAAAAAAAAAAACACAATGTAAACCATAGCAAGGAATTAATTTACAGGCAGAGCACTGACCAAAAAACTTTAATAGTGATGTGGACTGAGAACAATCTTAATTTATATGGTGAAAGATTAAATGAGCATGGCTTTATGGCTGATGAATAATTGGGAAACATATAATATTGATAATTTAATTTCTATTGCCAAATGCATTATACTGTACAAGCAGAACAATTCTGACATAACATACTGTATATAGCTTATGAGGAACATCTGTTCAGCACCACAATAATTCTAAAAGTTTATTCGTAAATAATTAATATTCAACTGAAATGTGCGAAGCTGTTTTGAATGTACACTAATTATTATGTGTTTAATAATAATAATAAATTTCAGAGCCTTTGAAAATTTGTCCATACTGAGACATGAGTGTTGATCTGAACAATTAATTAAAAGGCGATCCAGCAATTATGTAGCAATAATGAAAAACCAAGTGGCTGCATTAACTTGAACAAAATTACAGGTAAATGATTCCTAATTCTCATTATTAAAATCAAACTGAAGTGTCCTTCTATGAGCCCTGATCTAAATCTGTGAAAAGAGGTGAAACATGCACTCTGGAGAAAGCACCCTTCAAATCCGAGACAGCTGGAGCAGCTGTCAATGTTTGCCCTAGAATTCTTCTCAGGCTTGTTGGCAAAAAGGTGAAATGCTACAATGATTGGTTATTTATTTCTTGTACAACACAAGACATTTGGTTAGTAATTTCCACGAGTGGCTAAGCGCTTCATAATTCAGCAGCACCTTGTCTATTGCATGAGTATGGTTGAAAATATGCCACTTTGTGTATTCTAATGATTTTCACAACGAAAGATAAGGGCAAATACTGTATGTAGTGTTCTACGAGTATACTATGGAGTACTGCTGATCTGGAGAGGCCAAGCCCTTCATGCAATAATTGTATTTTCTGCAGCACTTATAATATTATATAACACTTACTGACAGTAGGCATTTTCTGTTGTAATAAACAAATAAAAATACCAGTCTCAAGTTACTTTTTGTATAATATAAACTAAGCAAAATATGTTTGCTGCTTTGAATTAAATTAGCAACTTATTTTTAAGAAAATAAAAAAAGTGCATATATTCTGTTAAAACAAGAATTTCTGTACTTTCCTTTGTCGTTTTTTAAAAACCACACTGATATTAAGTTTCGCATATTACACTTATAAAATGTGAATGAGTATTGTCAGGTCATTTTCCTTTCCGAAAGGTTCATACTACGGTTAGAAACTGTGAATATCGAGTGAATATTGAAGATCGATCCAGTTTTACTAGCGTGAGCCGAAACATTAGCTCCATAATATCAGGTTAGCTTTGAGACCAGAAAAAACGTATTTAATGGGTAATTCTACACCTCCAGCTTTTTATATAAGTATATATTATATATGAAGTGTAGAATATATCAATCACACCCTTCACATTACTGAGGAGAATAGGTTCAGTATTAGCCGAACTTAAGTGCACACATTAATGAGGTAGCTAATCAAAGCACACACATTCAACTGGAGTCTCATTGACTATTACGAGGAAAAAAAACTAAAATAAATAGTACCAAATAATGGAAAAATGGGTATGATTCGGTTAAACTAATTTAAAATGAAGAAAACCTTTTTTTTTTGTTGTAAAACACATAATATCAATATTTAATGGATACACAATGCCATAATTCTTTTTTTTTAATCTATTATAAAGGCAATCGATTATGTCTACCTGGTTAACTCAGAAGCTTAGGATTACTTATTTAATTACAACGTGCATCACAATTGACAAAATATCAATGTTATGTATTAGTTTATTCTTTTATTTCATTCTTTTCATTCTATTTTAGTCTTTCATAACGTAAGTCATGATATAAACCGTGTTTGTCAGTTGTCTGTGATTTGTGATGTCAGATGATCTGTGCGGTAAGTGAACAGGCCTAGTCCCCTGCCTCATGCCATTACTCTGATGCATGAGCTATTGATCTGTGGGCTAGATAGAAGACGCTTTTAAAAAGACCTTTATTGATTTAGGGAAACCTCAATATCGATAGAAGCTCTTTTATGAAATTGACGAACATGTGTTATTTTAATACGAGCTTGAAGTTCTCTACATGACTGTCACAGTTACAGCGTGTCTGATTCCACTATCTGACCATTTGAACACGGGTTGCTTACTGTCCCCTCCTGTGCTGGCTGTTACGAGAGGCCTTGGTGGACGAGCCTTTGGATTTGGGTGTGGAGGCTTCGGTGGTCTCGTTGGCACTCGGGTCTTTAGCAGGCGCTGGTGCCGGCAGAGGTTCCTGGATCACCCTGAGGTCATCCTTACTGTGCTGGCCCAGGTGCAGCTTGGCAAAGTCAAAGCCCTTTACACTGGGAGTCTGCAGCTGGAAAGAGGGAGGGACGGAGGGAGGGAGGGAAGGAGGAAGAGAGGAATTAGGATGCGTGGATGGAAATAACAGATAATGCAGAGATGTAAAAGATGGAGTTAAGGAGACTGTGGGGACTGAGAGGGCTGGGAGAAGAAGAAAATCTATAAAAAAGTAAATCTATTCAGGACCTCATCTAGGGGTTGCTACAAGATGTGTATGTATGACAAAGAATCCTGAAATCAGAATGAAAGAGTCATAGTGAAAAAAGTCAAATGAGCCACGCTTAAAAGAGCAGACAGACCGAATAGAGCGAGTAGGTCCAGATGAGCAGAACAAGCATGGCTCCAAACAATGCAGCTTAATTGTCAACAGCTCGTTTTTCTCAAGAGACAGACGGACAATGCAAAATCCTCCCGTAACAGCTGAAATGCTTTTGTATATATATTAGCTGGTATATTATCTGAGGCTGCTTTTAGGGCAAAACACGATAGGCCGACTATCTTCATCTATCTAAACACGGCTGTGTATGAACAGGACTAACTTGAGCAGAATTAAAAAACTGTTTGAAAACAGGGACTGAATGTAGGACAGTGTTAACATGCAGAACACTCCAAAGAATAGGGATTAACAAGAATGAAGAAGCATTCATACATGCACACATCTGGTGTTCTGAATAATTTTCTAATTTCTGCTTATCGCGTGTAGGACACGGGGTTTGCCAGCTACAGTGTCCACAGCACTGACTGCAACAGCTTAGTAAAATTACAGCCTCTTGTTCCTCTGCTTTTTCTACTCCCTCTTTTGAATTTTCCCTTTGATTTCTTTTCTTTCATAGTCATCTTCCTTTACTTCCTCTTCGTCTTGTTTCTTACTGCTTGTGGCAGTAGAGATAGGTTTCTGATTTGGGATTTGAGAGGGAAAAAAAACATGACAGGTATTTTTTGAATTTTTATAATTTCTTTTTACCAACAGAACACTGCGGGACTAGAAACTAGTGACCAAATGACTACATGGTTCCTACAGGGAGGGAAAAACAAAAACAAAACAAAAAACACACTGTTATCTATGAGGGAGAGAATTCCAAAAAAACTTCACAGCTAACACCATCTACCTCCTCCTCCTTTTCCTCTCCCTCCTCCTTCTCTTCTTCCTCCTCCTCCTCCTCCTCCTCTTCTTCTTCACCTTCCTCCTCATCCTCACTACTCTCTACGACTAATAGCTTTTTACTTTTGACTGGGGTCATTAACCGCTGGAGTGAGGGTATGGATTTCTGTATTGAAGTAGTCGACTGGATGGAGACATGAAAACAGAAAGTAGTGGCAATGGACTCACAGTTAACACCACCGCGCAATGGATACAAATTGATTTCTCACAAGATTAGATTTGATTCCTTGTACTGAAAAATTGACTTTGCTTATAAAAGGTTTTCTTGGACTAATCTTAGTTTTCATTTACTGTTTGATGCATAAAAATAAACACACAAAAACCCAAAATGTGTAACCATGATGTCATCTAATAACAGCATGCAGTAGAAATAGGAATGGAGAGGGACTATGACGTTTCAATTTGTATTGCATTTCTGAAAGTATCACGATATTAATAATATCTATCAATCTGATCATTTTGATTTATACACATTCTCACGTTTGATACACATTTTCATAATTTTCCTTTGATTGTGCAAAGCTGCTTTGCAACAATGACCATTGTTAAAAGCGCTATACAAATAAAATGTAATTGAATTAATAATTAAAAAGAATAATAGTACATTGTATTTATAAGCACCCTCGGACACTTTATACTGAACATAAAAAGGTGAGAAACTAAAAACAGCAATTAATAATAAAGAGCTGAATCTATAAAAAATAAAACTATAGACGATTAAGATTCGCTAGAGCAATGTTATGTAGCGTTTAAATGGCAATAAAATAACTGTTATATTTTTATAAATATCCTGATTCGATATTACTATTATTTTTATTTTCTTTAGATGTTGTTACAATTCTAAACAAACTCCTACCACATAGGACACTGTGCTGTGTAGGATTATAGATAAAAGAGGAACTATAACACATTACTACCTTACCAAACAAATACTTATAAATAAAAAAAACATTTTAAAACAATGATTTTGGAGTCAGTGTAGCGATACATGCCACAGAGAAGAATCTTGAAACGTAATTCAATCAATTAGCCCTCTACGTCTGGTTTCAGTTTCAGTCAGTCATCTTCTGTACCGCTTTATCCTGTTCAGGGTCGCGGGGGACCTGGAGCCTATCCCAGGAGTCTTAGGACAGAAGGCAGGGTACACCCAGGACAGGGTGCCAATCCATCGCAGGGCACACATACACACACACCCATTCACACACTACGGGCAATTTGGGAACGCCA
>JAOTQY010000034.1:27228887-27241888 GCA_026413445.1 Dolichallabes microphthalmus
TTGTTGTGCGGACTGGATATTCCGCTGTGGCGACCCCTTGCCGGGAGCAGCCGAAAGAGCAACAACATATATATATATATATATAGAGAGAGAGAGAGATGCTTATGTCTGTGTGTGCATAAGAAAGAGCAAAAGAGAGGACATGTGAGTGTCACGAACAGCACTTTGTCATAAATTTATTTATTCTGCATTTGTGTGAATGCTTATGTGTCCGTGTTGCTCTGTTTATATAGTTATTACATGTCCAGACGGCCAGTGGTGGTGATAGCTGACCCTGACATGCTCAGACATATTATGGTGAAGGAGTTTAATAAGTTCCCAAACAGAATGGTGAGTGTGATATACTTGCAACTGTATACACACACACACACACACACACACACGCAGGCATGAACGCATACACACACACACAGACACGCACACATGCAGACTTTCGTCAAAAAGTGAGGCACTGTAGTAGGCACCAGTATGAGTTTACACAGAAATACACTAGGTGTATGTAATATACAGTAAATAGTTGATGATGAACTGGTGTTAATGTTTCTAAATCAACACCTGCTCAGTAATAAGAGTAATAATTGCCACTTTCACTGAGCTTTATAATTAGATCTACATATGTAAAGCTTTCAGAGTGCCTCCTTCAATAGCTTGACTAATCTACCTCAGTTATACAGGCACCACAGTTCTTGGTAAATATGCAGTAAATAACCATGAATTAAAACTGTTTTACCCTTAACCTTACATTAAACTTACTTTAGTTGTCTCAGAGCTGATTTGAACAGCTAACTTACTCATGAAGAATTTTAAAAGAGAAATATTTTCACTACCCAGGTTATTCTGACGGAACTGAAACATTTGTGATGACGCTTTGGATTAATATATTGTGTTGTGACTCAAACCAGGAATATTTATTTCAGAAGTACAAGTTGAATCTTACTATGCCGGAACATGAGAGGACAGAGTGGTCATGAGACCTAGCATTAGCTCAAGAGGTTTTTTTTTTTTTTAGCTAACTAGCTAGCTAACAGCATTCTGTGGTAAAGCGGCATCTAACCAAATTGTTAGCTGTGGTAAAATAAATAAATAATGAGCATATTGTAGGTTAAAAAAAGGAATTTACTTCTGCAAAATATCAAGATATCAAAGCACAGTTTAGCCATATCTGGCTAATTAGATTCATTAACTAGCTTAATAAAGGAATGTTGAATACTGTTGATTCTTATGAGTTTTTCAGATTAAACATTTATTACACAAAGCAGCATCTTGGTAGTAATTTCTGCAGGTAGTGTGTGTGTTTCTGTGAGGAAGAATCAATAATTGTGTGTGGACAGTGAAACATCAGTGTAAGCAAAGCTGGCACCACGGCACTTTCAACCCCAAGTTGCCACTGTGGTCATCACTAATGATCACATGACTTATTTATCAAAGCTAAAGGTCAGGTTCTGAGGTAACCTGGGTCTGGGAGCAGAGCCTTCTGGGTAATGTAAAGATGACAGCAGGAGCAGATCAATACTGAGACCATGTGCCTCACAACGTATGAAACCCCAGTAGTTTATAAATATCTTTATATCTTCATATCATATCTCAGCCTGTGACCTGCAGTGCACTGTGGTGTGGGACCGGTGGTCAGTGCGGTAAGAGTGTGTGTGTAAATTTTACCAAGAAGCTCATGATACACACACCATCTGTGACAGACAGCAGGAGAAAACTCATAAAGCGGATCACCATGGCAGCCCAGAAACAAACATAACATGTTGGCTTCTGTGTGCACAAATAAATACTCGACATTCCCTCACCAGATACACACCCACATTTAGAAAAATGTACTCAGTCCTCTGTAGAGCTGAGCCTGCTCTCGGTTATCTTTATTCTCACAGTGTAAACATGACATGGACGAACAGATGGACAATTGCTTTAATTAACCGTATTAAATCAGGCTGTGTAACCACAGCAGTCAAAGTAAATGTTTTAATAATAATAATAATAATAATAATAATAAAAAAAAAAAACAAGCTTCAGACAAACCAGCTTCAGATGAATTCTTTCAAAGTCATACAGAACCTTGAAAATGCTTTCTGTAAAGGACTGAGATCATGGCACTTCTAAATCAACCACTCCAAAGGCCCCACAGTGGAATTTGCAGTCTTTACTAGCACAGGATTGTTACCACTATTGTTCTAACTCATTAGACTAAATCTCATATGACTTTATTTTTCAAAATATATTTTAATTGTGCAATAATAGATTACAGCAGAAAGACAAGAATGTTTGACATTTGTTCTGGGTTCCTCAAATTGTCCGGCGTTTTTCATGATAATCGCTATTCACCACTTCTGTAGTGTATTAGTGATTACCACAAACAGAAATTCCTTGAAGAAGAGGAAAAGATCGTTTACTCGGAATCTTACTTATAATGAAAGTATGAGGAGAGATTTTAAGCAATCATAAAAGTATGTTTATAGAAAATTTTGTTTAATCACTTAATCTTGTAAATTTATAGGATTCATAATCAAGTAGGTTATGTGTTTTTGGAAAATCATAAATAATTATAACTGTCGTTCGACTTTATTGTGTAGTATAAATTGAATGAAATCCCACAATAAGCTTTGTTAAGATTATCTTATATCTGTCTTATTGTAAGACCAATATTATTATTTTATTTTTGTATTTATTTCGATTTTCCCACTCGTTTCTCTTTTCTCATTTGTCCTCTCTTGGCTGTGCAGTGTCCTAATGATAGAGCGGCTAATTTTCTGTTACACCACTCGGAAGCCATTATTAATATTTTTTTATATCTGTTTCCACCAATTTGGTCATTTTCCAATTTCTATCGGCCTTCACTAACATTTAGCATCTACCAAACAGAGAGGGTGAAGCATAGCACATGCTTCTTCCAAGACATACTGTATGATTACAACCCACCATGACATTTTCAGCCGTTGCTCTTGCTACATTACAGGTCAGCAAACACACTCAGAGGAAAGTTCTATCTGCCCTCTTCTGCATACATGAGCTCACAGATGCCAACAGTTGAATCATCTTGCTTTGATTGACAACTTTGGTTGAAAAACTGTGTCCAGTTTTGCTCTCTTGACTGTGCAGTGTCCTAATGATAGAGCGGCTGATTTTCTGTGGAACTATTTGGAAGTGAAGTTTATTCATTATTTTATTAAAATATTTTACATATTTATTGATTTCTACAACTGCCCTTAGTCTTCTATTGTCAATAACTTATAAGGTAATGCATTTTTCATTGTTTTATAGTTACACGTTACAGATACTGATTAGTCTGAAAACCACAAAAGCTTACCTTTAATGTGCCAGATATGGACTAAACCTGAAACAGTTTTATGATATTCATCATCATCTTTGTCTTTCTAATTATTTAGGTACTTAATATCACTACAAAGCCGATGTCGGACAGTCTCGTTATGCTACAGGACGAACAGTGGAAGCGAGTTCGCAGCATCCTCACACCAACCTTCAGCGCAGCCAAGATGAAAGAGGTAAACTCTCACACTACTCCAAATCAATTCCGTCACCATTTCGGTTATTAAAATCTACGATGTGTGAAATCAGATTGAGAAATGTTGATTAATGATACCGTAACTGGGAGTGTATTTACTTAATCATGTTTATTGGTTTGGAACAAAAGTGTAGATCATTTCGCTTTTTGAGATATATAGTAGCTTTAGCATCAATCTTTTCATCAGCAATGCTTTGTGTTGACTGTTATGATTTAAACATTGCATTATACTGTAAGTGATTAAATGAATACTCAAATGTGCCCACACACACACACACACACACACACACAACACACAAAACACACAGTGGTGATGCCGTATAGTATTGGTTCTTATGGAGTGCTTGATTTGCATTTCGGTTTGCAGAATACCAGTAAGTCTTTTGTTGTGGCTGTGTCAGAATATTCTTATTTAAACTGCTGGAATCATATTTTAACATAGGATTCTTGTTAGAAGGATATTTCATAATATCTGGTGTAAAGGTATTTGTATAATGACCAATTACATCAATATGTTATTTATTCACTCACTGTTGCTAGGAACTATAGGAGCAGATACTACCACAATGACTAAATAACTGGCCAAAATTTAAGCAACATTTATTGCAGTATATGCTTGCTTGACACTGGCAGATCAGTTCTTTCTGGGACTTAGTCCATGAATTACACATGGCTAATCAAATACAGAGAAAGGACACCAAGTGGCAGCCATAAACTTATTATTGTTCCTTTGCTCAATATGCATTAGAAGTTTTTACATATTCGCTGTTTTCCTCCCAGAGCTGTGAATCATAGGCACAATCAGATTTTTCGCAAACAGCCATATTTCTTATAGGTTTAAAGTATTAATAACAACTGGCAGAAGAACAAAGTGTCTAATAAACAATGAAATTATGTATAACTTGTCTTGCTGATCGTTTAAATATAATTTCTCGATAATATTTTTATTTTTAATCTTTTGCCCCTGCCAATCTTTTGCTCCAGTCCAGTAGGTGGCGGTATTGTACCAAACCAAAATAAATTCAAAAGAAGATAAAATGAGACTTGTAAAATACTAGTATTTGCAGTATATGCAAGCATTTTGTATTTTCTATAAAAGTTGTGGTAATATTTCAGGAATTTGGCAGTATTAAACCATATACAGTACATTTGTAAGTTTGTCTAAATATTTAAAAGTGTGAAGTGACTGTGAATCAAAAACTGATTCTTCTATTCAATTCATTAAATCGACCAAAAAAAGATAGATTAAACTGCATTATCGATTAAATCGCACACACCCTCAGTGCAGATGTTTTATATAATGCAGTGTAATCAGCTTGAATTTACGTTTATGGGATTGGCTGAAATTGAGAATTGAAAATTTGAAAAAAATAAACGCTTTTGTGAAGTTTTAAAAATCCACACACAAACGCATGGATGTTCATGAAACTCAAGCGGTTTGTAATTGAAGGCTCAACAGTCTATAAATAAATGGAGTCACAAAATACATTTGTCGATCATGTGATATTTATATGTGGGTTACTGAAAGCATTTGTGAATCAGGTGACATTTATTTGTGCGTCATGGAACGGATCTGACTCTCTGATTTACTCACAGCTCTCAAAAAACATGCTGTTAAGGGGATTGATAATACTAGGTGTGAATTTGTGTGTGAAGATGATTAGAGTTACTCATCAGGATAACGTAGTTACTAAAGATGATTGAATCGAACCGTATGGCAGCCTTGGGTAACAACAGCAGATCCAGTTCATGCTGTCAGTTCACCAAGAATAAGAAATGGTCAGAAATAAAAGTCTGAAAGAATGAAAGGAGACAGAAGTAGAGCAAAACAAACATTGACTCAGCTTCAATAAGCCAGTGATTCTCAAAAAAAAAAAAAAGAAAGAAATACCTAAGGAAAGATAAAGCTACTGGCTTTGGCCTGGGTTTCTAAATCAAGTCCTGGAAGGCTAGAGTTGAGCACAATTTGGTAATTTTCCTGCCATAACACACCCACTGAACATGGTAATTATCTGGTGAGTTGAATCCTTTTTTTTTTTTTTTTTTTAAGTTGGGAAGGAACACAACTGGTCTCAAACACCCCAGGAATTCTGGCATAAGCAATTGTAGGTTGACTGCCCAGAAGGGGTTAGAGTGATTTGTGGGGCAGGATAGTTGGGTTCATGGAATGAAAATGCCTGACGTTCGTTAGTTATTCTCAAACAAATTACCTCTACGTTTTTGCTCACTTTCTTGTATGGAGAGCCTTATGACCAAAATAAATAGCCACTATGGTGTTGTGGTTTATAGAAAGGCCTCTCTGATGATTCTGCTTCCTGTAAGAGGGGAGAAGAGACTATCTTTGTGCATTCGAACAAAAATATATCTCTTTCCTAATGTGCATGAAGTGGTAAACCTACTGACTTGTGATCTCTATCAGATAAGGTGGCATTGGACGTTGGTGACATCAAGTGAGAGAAAACCGCAAGCGTCAGTCTCTCTGGCAGAAAGCATGGGAGAGTGAAATCCTGGCCACAGTGTTGCAGTGTCCTAAATATTTAATGACCTCATAAACATCTTCATTGTCAACACCAAACCCGAGTCCAGGCATGCAGAGCATGTTTGTTAACTTAATTACAGCAAACAGAATATTATTTTCATTCTCTCATGCTGCTTTTAGACCTGACCACGCTTTGCACGACGTGGAACCAGAGCTAACATATTAAAGTTTATAATGATGAAAAGCATTTTAAATGATGAATATTGAAGTGTATGAGGATCTGATCTTTGTTTGAGGTTATTTTTCAAAATGTAGAATCAGTACTTGACCATACCATACATCACAGAATACTTTTTATTATTATTTCAAACAGTAAAAGAACAATTTAATTAAAGATTTGAATGTGTTTTTTATTTAAATATTTACAGATAGTGCTAGGTATGACCAACAATTGTCATATTAATATAATAATAATAAAATTAATAATTAACAATATTTTTTTCATGTTGCTGTTATTTAGTTTTTTGTCCTCATAGTTCATTGACAAGGATTGTACTGTAAATATGCACATATATTAAAGCTGGGATATTCTTTTCTAATGAAGGAGTTCTCCGCCATGTTGCTCCCATGTTGCAGATGTGCTATTTTTACACACAATACATGGTTGCAGTGTTAATGTTCAACCTCATGGTCTTTGACGTATTCAAAGATGTCTTGCATCCTGTATTGATTTTCATTAGTTGTGAGGAAGTCGCAGGAAGAAACAGAGGACGCTGGTCCTGTCATCCTCCATCAGCTTTTCTAGTCTTCTTTATTTGCCTTCAAAACCAGCACTGATTTGATCTGATGCACACATCCTGTTCCACCACACGCACATACACATGGCCATAGGATAGTAATTATTTTCTGGTCATTATTTTTTATTTAGGATTTTGTTTTAAATTGATGATAAATATTTCAATCTGCCCGAGCCTCTCAGGGTATCCCATCTAAACAGACAGGTCATCTCTCTACACAGCTGTGTGTTGCAGAGGGAATCATATTAAGCATCTCAGAGCAATGTCGAAAAGACTACATGGAGTGTTTAAAACATCCATTGTACTGTCACATTTCACAAGTAGCAAATGAGCATTACAGTATATGAGCTTATGCATAGCAACCGCATTCTCTCTGCTCACTTTTACCACCATGTTGTAAGTACTGCAACAGTAAACCTGTAATTAAAGCCACTCAGGCAAGTTAAAACCAAGGGGAAAAAACATACTAGCTACCAGAAAGGTACAGTATATTGCTGAAGTCAGTAATGCTCAGTAGTTTGTAGTTTACCTGTCCAGTAACATTAGAGTTGAATAGTTCAAAATGACATTTTTGTGCCCCTCTCTCAGAATGCCTCTCTGACATTTGAAACACATAAAAGCTGTTAAACTACATTGTAGCTAGTCCACGGTTCGCTGAACCAAAGTAAGTGTTTTGGGCTGCATGTTGATTATCTGTAATAAGGCTTTTATGACTATGAGGGAACGTAGGTGGGGGGAAATTAGTATTCGGAAACTTTATTTTTTCCCTTTTTAACACATGCTGTATTTCCAGTGCGTATAATGCTCTTTAAAATACAATATAATTACAGTATTGATACAATATTGTATCTTCAAATAATGAATATAAAGCTTATCATTTATGAACATAAAGTTTTTTTTTTATTATAATTTTTTTTTTTTATCTATCGTGGTGAAGGTTAAAGAGGTTTCTAAAGTTCAAAAGTAGCAAACCTACCGACCTTGAATGGCACCCTAAATACAATTTGTTCAATAGTACAGAAAGTTCACAGAGAGCATTCTCTCAGACTAATTATAAGAATGGTAGGAGTCAGTCAAAAAATATTCTAAGCACTCTTGTGGAATAAAAGACAAGGTAAATAAAACAGAACAATAATTCAGCAATGCTAAATGCAGTTCATAACTTTTATGGTGTTCTATTTGAACATTTTCACAACCCTTTGTTATCCAAAAGACCATAACACCATACTCACAGTGAAGCACGGTGATGGCAGCATCATCTCATTGGATTGTTGATTTGCAAACATGTGACATTCTATGTCATTGAGGTGAACATAAATGGCGATGTAATGGGACATATTGAAGAGTAAATTGATCTTATAATCAAAGATATGGAATCTGGACAGAGTATGAATTTTTGCAAGACAACAATCTCAAACATATAGGAAAAATAACTCAAGAAGGCCTTGACAATCTCTTGACTTAAATCTCATTACACTTTTTGAAATTGTGTGTCCAGCAGAAGGACTGGTATAACTTTAGTAAATTGAAGATGATTTCCAAAAGAAATGGTACTAAATTCACCCACGGTGCTGCAGGAGGCTATTTACTTCTTACCATGACTGTCTTGTAGCTGAAATTGCCAACAGTGGCTTTGCAACAACATACAAATGTAAACATTACATTATATTTTGTTTATGCAGAAGACATTGTGTATGTACAGTATGGTACAAATGGATATATACAGCAGGAATATTTAATTTCAAAGTAGTAGTGTTTTTCTTAACCTGTCTGTATGTTTTTCTTGTTCATTTCAAATCCATGTTCTTTAAAGAATACCACGGTTATGACGTATGATGTCAGTTTTTAGGCAGAGGATATCCCCTTGAGGATACTGATCTTAGGTTAAAACCTTTAAGCCTATTGGCTTAATACAGCTCTGAATACAGCATGCATCGTAATACAAATTTAATATTTATGAAAGAGTTACTTTTGTTTTTTCAATGATAGAAAAAAGGAGAGGAGAAATGTTCTACTTCAGGTAAATATAGCTAGCAATGTACTGAAGAAGATTAGGTTGAGGGCAAAAATATCATATTACAAAAGTTCTATGTCATAACGAATGGTGAACAAGAGAAAACAGTTTAATAATAATGCATTATCAAGTTCAAACATTATCTTTAAATCAGCTGCTTAGAATAAGTTATAAAAACTAATTAAAAACTTGAAAAAAAATGTATTGTGAAACTTGTGATATCTCAGAAAAAGGTATCTATTATCTATTGTATATTGCCTAGCCATTGTTAGGTTATTAGTATGGCTCAGGTCAGCCTGCACTTTTTCCACTCAGGATTTGTCAGCTGGTCTTGCTTCAATGCACCATCAAGTCTCTCCCTCTTTTCCCTTTGACCATTCTTTTTTCTTTTCTCTTTTTTGTTATTGCTGCTTGCACCCTCATCTCTCTCCTTCTGAGTGAGCAGGATCAATAGGCAGGTCTGGTGTAAGATGGAGGCTTATCACAGTGTCAGTCATTGGCATCTGAGCGGAAAGCTACAGTGCTAAGGAATAGGAAGGGGTGGGGGGTGGGGGGCGCTGAGTTGGAGAGATCACCAGGACTACTGCTCAGGGTAGTGTGACATTTCTCTAGTGCACTGTCTGTACTCACTGACTAAAAAAGACAGTTTTATTGTGCCTTGCATACAGTATGTGTTTACCCCTAAAACGTTTTATAATGTTGAATATACTTAATTGGTGAAGCGACTGGGAACACTTCTGGCCTCGGCTGATGCTGACAGCAGTTCCTGGAGGACTCAGGACTGCAGTTGATTGATAGTTCAGGACTGTAGTTTTCTATAGTCTACCTGAGCCTCCAATAACAAACTAGACTCCATATTAACTTAAACACATCTCCTGTCATACTGAACTTCCAGTCTCACACAGTATAATGCAGATCAATCCCTGCTATCCGTTATCCCCCAAATGAGGATGGGTTCCCTGTTGAGTCTGGTTCCTCTCAAAGTTTCTTCCTACTGCCATCTCAGGGAGTTTTTCCTTGCCACTGTCGCCGCCGTCCTCGGCTTGCTCATCAGGGACAATCTTATCATTCTGATTCATACACATTCACATTTCATACAATCTTAAATATTTTTTTTTATTGTTTAAAGCTGCTTTGCGACAATGTCAATTGTTTAAAAAAAAAGCACTATAAAAATAAAATTGAATTGGTATTATTAATATAAATCTATATAAAATTGCTAATAATATTGAAAATGAACAGATTTGTTTAGTTTACAAAATTGAAAAAAAGAAAGAAAAAAAGTTGTGATTCTGTAAGTATTCACCTGTTGCTGTAAATCCTGTGCATTATTTCTGGTGCAAGTTGATTGTATTTGTTGTTCTCAATATGCTGTAAGTATATCTGTTTTGGGGTAACCTCAGAACATACCTAATGTAAACAAGCAGCATCATGAAGACCAAGCAGCTATAGAAAAATTACCAATCACATCTTGGTAATAAGAAATATTTTTATTTTTTAGACATCATGCAGAGCGCCATTGATAACGTTCATTAAAAAAAATTTTTTAAGAATTTGGCACAACCAAGAGGAGGTGAACTAAAAGGAGAAGGATGAGTTGGAACCAGAACTCACTTAGGCGAATTACACCAGTGGGTGTGAAGATTTACAGTATTACCATTTTTTGTAAATAATTTTGCAAATCAAATAAATTTCTACCCTTTTTCAATATCAGGGGCTTTTTTTGTTTATAAATCATGACATGCAGTCACAATAATATCCGTTTCAGTTCCAGATTCTAACATTACAAAATGTGGAAAAGGTCAAGGGGACTATAAGTCAATGGTTAAATATTTGTGATGTCTTAAACCTGGTAATAAAATACTTGATGTGTAACAGTTCAGTGTTTGTGTGTTTTGCACAGATGGTCCCTCTTATCCATGTAGCTACAGACACACTCCTGAACAACCTGCAGGCTTATGCAGAGTCTGGAAAGAGCTTTAACATCCACAGGTACCAATATGTTTGTTGGACGGGGGGGGTGTTTTTATATCCTAATGGAGAACAAATGTCACCAAATAGGAATATCTGACATTTTTGAGTATGGACTTCTAGATGGTCTCATCAGCAAAATGCGTCCAAAAATTAAAGAAAGAAAACAATTCATTGAGGTGTATACTGCTTAAAGGTTTGTTTTAGTAAGTCACTAATATTTTCCTGCAGGTGTTTTGGCGCCTTCACTATGGATGTGATTGCGAGTGTGGCGTTCGGCATGAACGTGGACTCTCAGAACAACCCCAGTGACCCGTTTGTGTACCACGCCTCCAAGTTCTTTTCCGTATCTTTTTTCCACCCCTTGGTAGTCCTCTTCAGTACGTTACATTGTCACATTTAGCCATTCTTCTAATCCAAAACATCCTTCAGTGCCCATTATTTCCTTTTTAATTATTCAACAGCTGAGGACAAATCACATAGGGAGCTCCATAAATGACTGTTTGATATGAACTTTAATGAAGGCAATATAAAGATATAGCACATTTATTGCAGGCAGGAATAAGAGCTCTCATTTAAAATGCCTTTGTCCTTGTGTTTATGACTTAAGAATATTGGTAAATGGCCTTGTGGTTGTCCTTTGTGCTCTTAGTGGCTTTCCCATTCCTGGCTCGACCGATGGGTGGTTTGATAAGAAATAGAGAAACCAGAGAGATGAGCAACTTCTTCACTACTTGTGTTCAGAAACTAATAAAGCAGAGGGATGACGTGCCTTCCAGTCAGGTATAGTACAACATTGGAGGATTACATTTAAATCAGCCATGCATATAGTTGAATGCAAATATTATACTATGCCTTATGATATCCAGGTATACTTGGTTCATGTTTTTTGTGGTTTATCTACAAATAAAAAAGACAAAAAAGAATGAGGTTAGAGCTGTAGGCAAGACCACACAAATTTAAAGGGTGTTGATGCCAAGTCAATTCAAAATGAAATCAAGACTTTATGTTCAAGAACAAACAATTGTTTATTTCAAGGCTAAGGCTTTAATTTAAATGTTTGATTTAATTTGCACATATAGTTATTAATATAGCCAAAAGTTATTTATCTCTGTTTTCTTAAAGAAGGAAAAATGTATTGCCAACCATCGTGGAAAAATTGTACAACCATGAACATTAATTTTGTCAACACCAAGATCATACAGATGTAGATGGATCAATGCACCAATATTTAAGACCAGAACCAGACTCAAGTTCTACATGTTTAAAGGTGTATCTTTCAACAAGACATTCAACATGTTTTGTTGAGGTTTTTTCAATGTTTGAAGAGGACCAAAAACAGCGTAAATGTTTCCAGATGTGACTTAAAGAAAACAGTGCATTACATCTGGTAGGGCTATAACTCAAAGTGAAGAGGACTTGGGGACAAACTTTACAGCTAACACAGAGAGAATGGAATCAGTTTAAAGGCAAACAGTTGACACACAAATTGTTTGTGTACATCTACAGTATGTCTTATTCAGTCAGGGAGATTGAAACTGATAGTTAAGATTTACCCACACAATTTGATAATTTTTGATAGTCATGTTAAAAATAATTCTATGTGTTTTTGTGAAAATATGATAATAATCATCTGATCATAGTGGCTTTAAATATTAGGCAAACACAACAACATATAACTTTTCTCACCGTGCAATTATTTGTTTAACAAAAATGAAGCAAAAAAAAAAAAAAACATACAGGCAATATTAGGTACCCCCTTACTGCTCCCACAGGATTAAAGTGGGTAAGTTGGAGCCATGTGCTGCTTATAATTAGCCCTTGATTAACTGATCATCAGCATGTGTGCAGACCGTTATAAAAGCAGATGTTTTGGCAGTTTGCGGGTCTGGAGCTTTCAGGGCTGTATTAACAAAATGCCAAGAGTAAAAGACATAAGCAGTGGTCTTAGACAAGCAATCCTTGCTCCACTTCAATCTGGAAAAGGTTATGAAACCATTAACAAACTATTTGGGGTTTTAAGTGAAACGTATTTAAGACAGTTGTCTATTTTCCAAGGAGTGGATGTCCCATTCACCCCAAGGTCAGACCACGTAATGCTCAGAGAAATAAAAATAAATAAATAAAAAAACAAGTTACATTAGTCCTGGTGGTCTAGTGGTTAGGGTTTGCCGCTCTCATGCAGGAGGCCCGGGTTCGATTCCCAGCCAATGC
>JAOTQY010000034.1:27397519-27408540 GCA_026413445.1 Dolichallabes microphthalmus
TGAAAAAAGTCTCAGCTGTGTTGGGGGCCCTGTCAAGATTCTTTTCATGGGGCCCAAAATCCTTAGCAGCGCCCCTGTATACAGTATACATACAGACATGCATACTGTATGTCCCTCTCTAATTTTTTTTATTTATTTTCATTTTATTTTATTATTGGAAATTCACAGAAATACACGGACAGTCGTATAAGCATTTCATTGAATATGGTACTTTGC
This sequence comes from Dolichallabes microphthalmus, assembly GCA_026413445.1. Lineage (NCBI taxonomy): Eukaryota > Metazoa > Chordata > Actinopteri > Siluriformes > Clariidae > Dolichallabes > Dolichallabes microphthalmus. The sequence goes on from JAOTQY010000034.1 coordinate 27,397,736, forward strand.
ATGTATATGGTGTCCTGTGTTTTCGTGGTACTGTTTTGCACTTAAAATTTGCGACAAATCAAATTTAATGTTGTATTTTATTTGTTTTAGAGGAATATCAATAAAAGAACAGCAAGTTTGTAGTGGTGTAATGGTTAACACTGTGTCTGTCCAGCTAGATTTTGTCAGTCTTACACAAAACTACATGGACAGAATTTAATGAAATGTTTGCAGTACGTACAGTAAATATCTGCCTAAAGTTTAACCTGCACCAGAAGGGAAATCAAAATGCTAAAAGCGATGAACAATTATGTGTATGATTTAATAATCTACTATAAAATAAGCTACTAATGAACTATACTTACTCATTAAACAGACACCTGCACCAATAGGTATTAATTAGAAGAGCTAAACTGAATATTTTTTACTGGTATTAGTTATTTTCACCAGCGCTGACGTTTTCAACAGTTTTTCAACAATTTCAACAAGAGGTAATTTAGAGAAATAAATCTAAGGTTAGGTAGGGATGGGATGTGCAGGAACTCCATTACCACAGCAGAATCCATCGCATTAATTTGGGCGTGTGATTAGTGCAGACAGGTGGAGACGAACAGTGTTGTGGCAACGAGGTGCAGCGGACAGCGCATGCGCGGCGCTCTGGTACCCGTTACGCACCACAGACGAGCAGAGCAGAACCGCTCACGCGCTCGAAGGAGAGCCTCATTGCGCGAGGTAAATTTTTAAAGCCGTATCGGCTCTAATCGAGTTTCTCTCTCTCGCTCTCTCTCTCTCTCTTTTTTCTCTCTCTGTGTGTGTGTGTGTGTGTACTGACAGGCTTGGGAGAGTCTGGACGGCTCACGTGCATCATGATTCTGGTAATGCTAATCTGTTGCAGTGCTTTGTGTGTATGCTCGCGCGCAGTTCCAGTGTGTGTAGTTGTAGTTATTAACACTTTGTAAGGACCCAGTGTCCCCATAAATATTAGGATCTTTATGAGTTTGCCTGGTCCCTGTGCTTGTGTATGTGTGTGTGAGTGTGTACAGTTACAGTATATGTGTGTAGTTATGTGTGTGAGAGTTCAGTTACAGAGTGTGTAGTTGTAGGCTATTATAACTTTGTGAGGGCCATGTGTGTGTGTGTGTGTGTGTGTGTATTTGTGTCTATGTGCCTGTGTGTGTGTGCCATTGCAGGGTGTGTAATTTTGAGTTATTACATATTGCCTGGTCCCCGTGCTTGTGTTTGCATGTGTTGTGTGTGCAGTTCTAGTGTGTGTAGTGTGTGACACAGTGTCCTCAGTATTATAGGGGTATTTGTGAGTTTTGACCTTATTGGGGAATTTGGCTGGTGCCCATGCTTGTGTTTGTATATGTGTGTGTGCATGCAATTACAGTGTGTGTGTAGTTACAATGTGTGTAGTTGTAGGTTATTACTACTTTGTAAGGGCCCAGTGTCCCCACTTATATAGGGGTATTTGTACTGTAAGTTTTGATCTTATGGGGGCATTTGGCTGGACCCCATGTTTGTGTGGTGTGTGTGTGTGCGTGTGCGTTTTGTGTGTGCAGTTACGGTGTGTGTAGTTGCAGTCTATTACTACTTTGTAAGGACCCAGTGTCCCCACTTATATAGGGGTATTTGTGAGTTGTAGACTGAGTGTATTATACAGATATCTGTGAGTTTTGCCCTTATGGGGACATTTGGCTGATCGTCATGCTTTCAGTGTGTATTTAGGAATAGAAATATATTGATCATGAAAATAAACAAGCTACAGTGACCCCTCTACAGGGATTGATTGTTTTTGTTCCTATGTACCCAGAACCCACTTTTTGTCTTTGTTTGTCTCAAACACAACAGATTAAATCTTAAAAAGATTTAGTAGAAAAACAATCCTAACCCTGATTTAATTTTTTGTTACTTACTGTAATGTATGAACGACTTGCTTTGTCTGAAGCTGTGCAGCATCTCTGTGCATGCCCCATCAGTCCAGACACATTAATATTACATTAGTTAAAAAAAGACATCCGTTATTTTGTTTATCAGATGCCACACAAAGGAATCATTCGAAAGATTTATTTGAATTATGAGCTTTTCCTGTATTCCCATCTTTGTATTGTTTCATCCAAAATAGCTAATCCAGCTGTACATGAAACATGGGAAAGTGAATGAATATTTTAGGTGTTTATTATAGCTGGTTCTCAAATGCACAACTCTTCATTATAACATTGTCGTGATCAGGCATGTATCAGGTGTGTAAGGTCAGTGCATGTTGCTGAAATGACCTTTGATATCTCTATGATGGCTTTTATTACAGAATAAGAGAGAACACTCCCTGCTAGTGTTCTTTTTGTTGTTGGTTGACTTTATAGCATGCAAGAGCAGAAAAAAGTTCACATTTTTTAAGCTACTAAATGATATTTACCTTTTATTACAGTTAATTATACTTTCATGATACAGTAAATACTGTACATTGACATACGATTGTACATACATAATACTACAGTTATTGTGCTGAATATCAGAACATGCTTTATATAAAGACCAAGTGAAATGTTGTGTTTCAGCGCTGCTTTGCACAGGACAAGGCCCAGAGTGTGTTTTTGCTTTCACAGTTGATGGCTATACCTGTCGCTCAGTCATTTTAGTTGTTTAGAGGATTTGTCTGACCTCTGGACCTCAACAAGGATTGAGATTGTTTGCGCTGCGGATGGCCAGGAGCAAAAGACGCTTGACTTCATTTTTACCTGACGTAATGTCCCATTAGGTAATGAGGTGTACGAAGTGTCTAGTTTCATTTAACGCGTTCACTAAATCTATGGCTGAGAACTCGAAAACTATCATTTTTATTATGTTAAATATTTAGATTTTTAACCTTCTTTCTAGACAAAATCAGCTCAGAGTTTGGCTGCACAGGGTAACTGAACTAATACAGAACTAATACAGTACATCCAGTATTATGATAAAAACATCTACACTAGTTCTTTGCATAGTTAACAGTTTTTTAGCTTTTTACAATGGTTCCCATTTTTTTTACTAACAGGGAAATAGTCTGTATTATGGTTCTGCATTAACTGTATACTCAAAGATATGAGGACACTGGACATTCACGCCTACAGTACATAAACTTCCCATTCCAGATATAGTTGTCTTTATGCTTCTGGGAAGGCTTTTCCACTAGATTTCCTTCCCCCCCAAAAAACTTCATAGTTTCGTCCACACTGTAGTTTTGTCTATAAGACTTTCTATGTTTTATATCTTTTAGAGAGACCCTGTAGGGCTGCATTATTTAAATGAAAAATTATATTGCGACTATTTTGATACATTTTGCAATTGTGATTTAAACTGCGACATGTAATCATTAAATGCACCAGTTTATATTTAAACATATTTATCTAGACTTACACCAAATAATGGCACAAATGATCTCATTAAGAGGATGTTTGCCAATATTTATTTATCACCTGAAGCGCATAAAAAAATACATGTAGCCATTAAAAAAAAATGACACAGGTCCATTTTTGTATGATTAATTGTGCAGTACTGTTTGGGGAATTACTTGATGTAGAACCCATGTAAATCGAGTGGGACGCTTCCAAAAAAGGCAGTTTCTGGAAAGAAATTCCAGCTAATATTTTGACATTCTGTTGCACCCTGTACTGTATACAGTATAGTCATGACACGGCATCTGTGTACATATACATAATGTACCTGTAGTAGGGTAGTGGTCAGTTTGATTCAATGATGGATCAGTTTTCAATTCAGAATAAAGTCACATTTTTGAAATGATTAAGTTAATCCTACAAATATTAAATGATCTGAAATTGCTGAGTTCCTTGAAAATATACTGCATATTCTTTATGTAGAAAATCCAAACCACTTGCATTTTCTACAAAATAATACAAAATACATGCAAAAGGGAAAAAAAATATCATTGCTTTTTACGAGGCTTGACATTTTTAAGGGTGCAACAAATAATCGATATAGTTAACACAAATTAGTGTATTATATCTGTTAGTTAGTGATGTCATCACACATGTTTGTAACTTTAAATGCTGTTACCTGTAGACATTACTGCTTACTGGAGTGAAGTGAATGGAAACACCTTAATGACCTAAAAACCTCCAAAGTGTGAAAGTATTTCACTTTTAACTTGGATAAAAAAGGCAATACACACCTTCTCACGTTTTCTTAATATTTCAACTTAATTGCCATCTTAAAATTTTAAGCATTTGTTCTGTTTATTGCTGCTACTTCACTTATTCTTGGCTTTAAAATTGACATTAGATTTGAATTTTGTGTCAGCAGAAAAGTTCCTTAAAGCATATTTTTGAATAAAAGATTGATCGTTATTGTCCTTAGTTTTAGTCAAATTGAATTACAATGGCGATAGATCAAATCAGATTTGATCTGATCTATGATTCAGAGCTCTAATGTTCAAATGCTCCAGCTTGTTGAGATTGAAATGTCATTACTGGCAGGGTTTTTTTTTTTTTTTTTTTTTTTAGGTATAAATTTGACAATGATTCATCCATTCTGTCAAATATCAACCTCAGTACTGATTCTAGCTGCAAATGCAACTGTAAAATTATTGCGTCTTGCATAGTAATATTAATACCTTTCACCTGCTATTATGTCTGCAGTAGGGAACCACATGGGAATCATTTTAACATCTCATAAAGATGACATGAATATGAGTTATAGATTTATTATACAATTCATACTTTAATTCTGAACTACAAACTACCTGCCAGGATAAGTTCTGTTTGTTTGTGAGATGATGTGGATGATCGGAGTACGATTTTTAAGCATCTCTCTCTGTTGGTGCTTATGAATCATGAGTTTATGGTCATTTTGGCAGAGATTCGTTTAAACATGATTGATATTTTGCAATTTGATAAATATTTTTCTCTTCTAAATGATTGACGTTTTGACTATTGCTGTCTTGAATGGCTATAGTGCGTCCAAAGCCGCTCTTTTTCAGTTGGTGATGAGGGGCGATGATATATACTGTACTGCTCAAGGAAACTAATGAAATACTTAGTTCTGCTATAAGTTGAACTACCCTCATGTATATACTGTATGTACTTCACTCTCACCAGTTCTCTGTTTCTTTCTCTTGTCTCACTATCTGATTCTTTCTATCGCATCACTGACTTTTATCACAGCTCTGCACCTCTCCGTTCTCTAACCCACTGTACAGTATCTACCTCTCTAACTGCCCGATCTCACTGTTTCTTCCTCTTTCTCTTAGGTCTGCTGCATGATGGACTGACCCCTGGTCCGTTGGCCGCGTATATCGCCTTAACCACTGCGACGTGTGGTGCGACTGAGTGAGTCTGTACGTGACGTATGCTCCATGGTGACCCATGCGCCGTTCTCCCATCAGCCTGTCCACACTGAAGCTGGGGAGGTTAAAGGTCATCCGCAGGCAGCTGCTTCAGCGCTACGAGCACCAGCCCTTTGTCTCCTGCCTGGCTGGACTCTATGGCTGCCAGTGGAGACGCTATCAGCGGGCCAGAGCCCAACCTGGCGAGTGCTGCTGTAGCAGGGTGAGGACTTTTTTCCCTTGTTATCTCTCTCCTTGCATAAAAACAGACTAGAACTCTAATCAGGAGATATCACGGAGAACATTCTGTCTTAACCGCAGACACTAACATAGGGAAAATATTTGATAAAATAAACAGACTTATTTCAGGTTATATAGCTGTGTTAAGTTGCAACACACACTCACATTCATACACACAGTATTGCTTTATTAGAGCCAGCTGCTTTAGACTCTTTTCTGCTGATTGCATGAGCACCACATCGATCAGCGCTCCCTGCTGACGCAGTCTGCATTTTATAAAAGCTTCTCAAACAATTCTGTTCCACTTCAGGCTAAAACCAGTCTTCTAAATGACAAACCGTATTACATCTTGAGTCATGTACACGATGAGAGGTGACGAGAGGAAAAAAGGAGTGAGATAGAGACAGAGATTGCAGGATTGTTACAGCCAGCACTCATTCTGGATGAGTCACACTATAAATTACTCCACTGTAGGGTCCCAGAAGGACACTTCTCCTGTCTGAAAATCTCATGTCTCATTGATATACATTAAAGGATTGAAAGCTGTTTGTCCGTGTGTCATTCCGTGATTGTTTTTTCTTTAGTTGGAGTGTGCTAGTTTTGTCCTCCTCATCATCACGTTTTTCCTGACGCTGGTGTTCCTGTATTTCTGGAGCGAGGCTCAGAATGACTACGATGACTTTGACTGGTAAGGAGTCTCCAGTGTCAAAACTTGGCTTATTTAAACTTGTCAAGAAAGATGACATATAAAAAAAAAGCCTGGTGAGGGAAATGGCTGGAACTTCAGTTATAACAGGAGCTACAGTATCTTGTATAACGAAGGTAAAAACTGCTGTGTGTAAAGAATAAAATGTGTATTATTCTTTACTGTTACCATCGGCAAACTGCTGGAGCAAAACAGGACTGAAACACTTTGGGAAGACTTGGTTTTGCTCTGCATCAGGTTGCATCCCAGCACCCCACTGTTGTCTCCTTTATTATAACAGCACATTCTTATATCTAATGTTCTCCGAGAGTATCACAAATATCATCAGGGCGATTATGTTCCATTTCAAACGGAGTATTTCCTGCTTCCTGACTCAAAGTGCTCTTGTTTTTTTTTGGGAACTCAGAGAAATGCAAGTAAAGAAACACGGCTTAGTTTCCTGCTTACACTGTGAAAGTGTAAAAAGAAATAGCTTATAGTAGGCAGTAAAAACTTTAGTTGACACAGGGTTCGACAAACGTTATGGCCTGAAGGCTCAGGGCCGGTGTAAAAAAAACGTGTATCAGGCCAGTTGTTTGGTCCCTTTAGGACCAGTGACATTTTTTTCTGCCACCCATCTGGTCGTGTCCCTGCAGTGCCATACTACTGGTACATATACACACACACATGTATAGAGCCTAAAATACTTAAGAAAATGCCGCCTGCCAAATCATGCTGAAGCAAAAGTCGTTCCTCTGGTAGCAGTTTAAACCCCAACTCAGGAATCATTCTCACACTTCAGTCTCGTTCTAGGCTCAGTGTAGCGGTTTACACAACTTTCAGGTTCTGTCCAGGTAAATGTCCATATCCATAATTACATCATAACTTATGAGGGTTTTTTTTCCCTGAAAAAAAAAAGGGAACCAACCAAGCTAGCTTATTAGGTAGTACATGATATAATGATGCTGAGTACTACAGAATTTTTAACTACTTAATTAGTACTTCCAGGGATATACAGTACATGATATACAGTATAGATTAGTGTTCTAAAATCTCCCTTTCTAAAAAATTCTAAAAATTATTTCACGGAAAATAAATAGAACCAATTTTCCTGCAACCACAGCTTGCTCATTTTCGGTCCGATCAGAAAACGAAACATCAAACGACTCCAAGATGTCTTTCATGCTGGAAAAGTCGTGTTAATAAAAAAATAATGAACCCTTTTTAAAACTAGTCTTGAACCTGCACACTGAAAATGACTAGGATTCTTGAGTAAATCAGACCTCAGAATCTAATTCTCCCCACAAACCTTATATCACAACTTCAATTCGGGTCTCCTGAGTGCTGCAAAGAAACGTGGAGAAGATTGGTCAAAGGGTTTGGGAGTTATGAAGCTTTGTTCGGAACCAGACACAAAACCGAATTTCCCGTAGGCTAACATGTAGTGTAGACTCTGTTCACTGACTATTTTCAGTTAAAAAACAATTTTATTTGCTTTTGTGATCACATTTTTCAGAGTACAAACACCAGACGTGCCCACCTGCAATACTAAAGCCTCTTCTTTTTTAAATAATACTATATAGAAATTGGCACGGTGGTGTAGTGGTTAGCACTGTCGCCTTGCATCTCCAGGGTTCGGGTTCGATTCCCGGCCAGGCTCGATTTCCGTCTCTGTGTGCATGGAGTTTGCATGTTCTCCCCGTGCTTGGTGGGTTTCCCCCGGGTTCTCCGGTTTCCTCCCACAGTGCAAAGACCAAAGGTTAGGTTAATTGGCGTTTCCAAATTGACCAGTGTGTGAATGAGAGTGTGAGTGTGTGTATGTGTACCCTGCGATGGATTGGCACCCTGTCGTGCCCTAAGCCTCCAGATAGGCTCCAGGTCCCCGTGACCCTGAATCCAGGATAAAGCGGTATAGAAGATGAGTGAGTGAGAAATTGGTACCTAGGTTTCGTGATAATACCGTATTGAGTGATCCCTGGTGATTCTCATCCCTAGAGGTTACTATGAAAATGTACACAGATGCTTAAAGTATTGCAATGTTTGTCCAATCTGCAATGATTTCCTCTGCCCTCAGGTTTAACTTTGGGAATATGGGCTTCTGGTTTCCCTGGTCCGTGGTGCTGCTGGTGGTGGCTGCCTCACTTTTCACCTACATCGCCCTTCTGCTGGTGAGACTATAGAACTGAAGTAAATATTAAATCTTCTCTGTGTGTGCGTGTGTGTGTGTTTTCTTGTGTGTTTAATTTAATTAACTTTACACACTGGCAGGTCTTAGCGGTGTGCCTACTCTCTGAAGGACAGAGACTTTATCTGCACTGGAGCCACAAAGTAAACACTTCCCCTTGACATGTGTTAAAATCTTAACGCAGTTTTAATGTTAAATCTCTAGTATTGAGACATTAAGACCTGTCTGAGTCTGTTGTTTTTCTGTTGTGCAGATTGGTATTCTGGTGACCCTGATATTCTCCGTCAGTGCCACTGCTGTGCTCTCGGATCTCTGGAGCAAAGAATGGCAGACGCTCCTGTTGTCCTTTCAGGTTCCTCAGTCTTAACATGTCCTGATTATAAATGATTTCTGAAATACACATTCAGATCGAAATAGCAATTTCTTATTTCATTTTAACTCGTAGGTCACAGCACCTTTTCTGCATGTGGGTGGAGTCGCGCTTATGGCTTTTCTGTCCTGGCCAATAGCGCTACACTTCTTTCGAATGAATAAGAGAGGTGAGTGTCGCTCATCTTACTATTTGTACATAATTGTACACTCATCTTGCTAATTCAGAATAAGACTTGTGGTGGTGTAGTGGTTAGCGCTGTCGCCTTGCATCTCCAGGGTCCGGGTTCGATTCCCGTTCTCCCCGTACTTGGTGGGTTTCCTCTGGGTACTCCGGTTTCCTCCTACAGGCCAAAGATATGCAGGTTAGGTTAATTGGCGTTCCCAAATTGCCCGTAGTGTGTAATTGAGTGTATGTGTGTGTGCGCCCTGTGATGGATTGCCACTCTGTCCAGGGTGTACCGCCTCGTGCCCTAAGCCTCCTGGAATAGGCTCCAGGCCCCCTGTGACCGGTAAAGTGGTATAGATGATGAATGAGTGAGTGAGCCCCCATCACCAACAAGTCTAGTCCCTTTTGTACACCAGAAATACCCCCTTAAACTATACTTCACCCTGAATGGAAAGACTTGAAGATTATTAGAAAAACGATCACAGATATGTAACCTTGCTTTGACCTTGATCCAGTTTGGATTGATTTAGAATTCCATAAAATTCATTCATTCAACATTCAGACACTCGTTCCTGACATTTCCTGTTAGCTCATGTTAGCTGAGACTTGATGGATGGATGGACTTGGGAACATCATCCTGTGGTGGTGCCACAATAATAATAATAATAATAATAATAATAATGCTTAGATGCTTTTTTAGTTATGTAAGGAGGTGTACAGTAGGTGCGTAAAAGGCTTGATCAAATTTGTCCTCTTGCTATCACAATTTGGCCCAAGTCACTCAAATCCTTATGCATGCCCCTTTTTTGTTTTTCCAACACATCAACTTCAGGACAAAATGGTTTACTTCCTGCCTAATATATATCTCACCAATTTCCAATGGCCATTTTATTGAGATATTGTTACTGTATGGCTACTGTGACAAGGTTCGAATTGTCATGGGAGATGTGATGGATCAGAGCAACTCCAAAGTCATTGATGGCTGTCGGACTGAAGACTGGCCCACGTAGTCCGATCTAATAGAATGTTGGTTGTGATAGAAAGGTATCAGAACACACAGGTCACTACTGTTTCGTTGGTCATAAAGTTATGGATGATATATATACTGTATACTGTAATGTCTTTGGGAGTTATTTAATAATCTGACCTGACAGATAAAACTGTATCAAGGCCTCTTCTTTATTGTTACATGATCCCGTTAATATTTCATACCTCCATACAATATTTTAATAAAAATCCGTTTAATGCCAGTGTTCCAGTTTTCCCTGCCAGTTTTTCCTGTCTGTTTTATTATGGAGCTCTAGAGTGCAGCGCGGTGTGACGCATTAGCTGTCCTTCACAGGCAGAACTTTGCTTTTGTGCCTTTCTCACTTTTCCCTCTCCTCTTTTGTATTCCTCTCACTCTTTCTCTCATCCCTCTGTCTCTGGTTGTCATGGGCACTGTGAGGCTGAGTCATGTCTGGAGCTCTCATCGGGGCCTTGATGAGGGGATGATTTACAAGCGAGACAGTAAAAAAGCAAGAGTGACGAGCGTGAGGGTCACTGCTCGCCTCGCGCTCTTTCGCACCGGCCGTGTCAGACGCTCGTCCCCGGACACATCAGCTCCATTGTTCATACAACACACTGACGTCTTTCTCTCCCTCCTTCTCTGCCTCGCCCTTACGCTTTCGCCGTATTATTCTGTCGGAAGGCGAAGACGTCCTCAGCTCCCCCGGAGAAATCAAGCCAGCTGTAATTTAAAAGATGCACTACTCTCGCGGAAAGCTATGTCTCATTTAGCATGGTGGCTCAGTGGTAGGTGTTTCGCCTGCCATGCGGAAGGCCTGGGTTCGATTCCAGCCAGTGCCCAAACCCCCCA
>JAOTQY010000034.1:27413198-27423816 GCA_026413445.1 Dolichallabes microphthalmus
ATAAATTTTTTATTTTATTTACATTTTATTGACTATCGGCGTTTGGATAGTGTTTTATTTTGGAAAATGACCAAATCATCTCCCATTCCCTTCCGTCTGTACCTCTTACTACAAAGCAGACTGGACATAGGGAATACACTTCGGTGTGATTGTCTCTCATCCATCCTAGATGGGACCGTCTGGTCGCAGGGAAGCAAGCTCAGGGCTCCCACTGATTCTGCATTATGGTATGCTGTATGCTGTATATTGTGCACTGTATTATGCTTTGTCACAAGCGCGCATTCGTGGAAAACTGTCTTACATAAAACTGGCCTGTGGTGCAAAAAAGGCTGGAGACCATTACCTTAGTTGATTTAAAACTGAGTGTATGATAACATAAAATGAATTCTGAGAAATAAAAATTTAGTTTCTTTAGCTGGGATGTACAGCTCCAATATGTGCTTCAGGGCTTTAAACCCATCAAGGGAAGCCAATACTGATTACAAGAATTATGCTGGTGGTATCAATCTTGGAATGTAATTAAACGTAGCAAACAACGTCCATAATCACATTTATTTTTTGTGTTAATCCAGAGGGATCCATTTGGTACAGCATCGTCTTTGGACCCGGATGATCGAGCCCAGGTAGAGAACCAGACGGTGCCCACACTGAAAGAGTTTTTGGACTTAGCTGCACAGCACAGGAGTTTAGTGATCTTTGATCTCCGTCGGCCGCCGATGAGTCACCCATACCGGAATACGTGGATCACCCGAACCCTGGAGGTCATCCATAACGAATCCTTCATCAACTCCAGCCAGGTAAAGAAGTCTTCCTATTATACGGCTCGAAGTGCGCATTGAATTTAATCCTAAAATGAAGATAATGCACTAGGAATGTCTGCAATGTATAGAGAGAACCGTAATTCCTCTAGGCCCGGGGTACTCAATAGGCGGGCTCCGGTCCGCATCTGGACCCAAATACGGTTAAATCTGGACCGCCGCCCAAAAATAATCCTAACGAGAACCATGAAAACGAGAGTGATTCGTTCATATCCTACCCCCCCCCCTCCCCCGTCGCATGATCAGTACTCTCGCACAACTAAATACCGCCCCCCCCCCTCGCATGCACAGGACGCGCGAATTGTATTTATTGATCTCTCCTTCATCATTATGTGTGTGTGTGTGTGTACCGTAGGTGCTGTGGCTTCCAGCAGATCAGAGGGACCTGGTACAGGAGCTGGACCCGGATCTACAGCAGACATCCGGGAGCCGAGCGTCCATCGAAGAGCTTCAGGAGAACAACATTGTGAGGCTCAATCTGCACTACAGCTCAATGTCGCAGGAGCAGATCAGGTATGAACAACCACATGTACACATGTGTTCACACAATAGACTTCTAGGCTTGTTCTGTGTGTATAGTGTTACTGTAGCTAGATGATTAAAAATCTTTTAGCTACATTATGTACCTAGGTACTCGGTCTAGGCGGCACGGTGGTGTAGAGGTTCGCACTGTCGCCTTGCACCTCCTGGGTTCTATCCCCATCCCTGTGTGCATGGAGTTTGCATGTTTCCCCCATGCATTTCGTTGCCTTGTACTTGCACATGTGTAATGACAATAAAGTTGAATCTAATCTAATCTAATGCTTGGTGGGTTTTCTCCGAGTACTCCGGTTTTCTCCTAGTCCAAAGACCTGTAGGTTAGGTTAATTGCTGTTCCCAAATTGCCCATAGTGTGTATATATGTGTGTGTGCCCTGCGATGGATTGGCACCCTGTCCAGGGTGTACCCCGCCTCGTGCCCTAAGTCTCCTGGGATAGGCTCCAGGTCCCCCGCGACCCTGAATACAGGATAAAGAGGTATAGACGATGAGTGAGTGAGTACCCAGTCTACTCTGCTTTGATTGGCCTCTTTAATTATGAAACACATCCAGGTCACTGTAATTATGGCGAAGTCTGTGGCTAAGTACACAGGGCTTATGGTATCACATGGTATCAGAAGTTAGTGTCAGAACATTTTTTTGAGTAACTGAGCTCAGCATCCCTAACGCTGCAATTCTAGTCATAACTAGGCATGTCCGTTATTATAAAACACTTAGTGTTTTATTTAAAGCCAATTAAATACAGAGCACTAATGCTGATGAACATGCAACAGAATAAAGATGGATCTCCATGTAAATTGGTTTGAACTGGAGTTGACTATATAATAAGGCAGTAATTGATATGCAGTACAGAGACTTGGAGCGAAATCAGGAACCTGAGAGAATGGCGTGATTGTGGCTTTTCGTGTATTACACGAATTCGTCTGTGACAGTCGAGAGCACTTGATCATGGAAATTGGATGCTGTATTGCTGTTCACACAGTGTAGAAACTATATTGGTGTTACAGACTGTTCCTGTTTGGGTGAATTTTTATGTCGAAAAGGGCTTTACAGAAATTCAAGCTCTATCAGTCTTCCTCGTTAATGAGCCTCCTGAAGGCCGTGAGTAATGTTTTGGCATGGATGTTCATTTTGCTGTGTCTGGCTCTGCGAATATTATCAAACACAAACAGCATTTGCATTGAACCACAGTTTCTTGTTCTTTGTCCATCTGTTCACATTTTTTGTTGTTGAGGTTGTTACCATAGAAACCGTACCATATCAGAACTAGCACATGAAATTAAACGTGAATTGAACTACAGCTTTCACTACAATCAGAGTTGATTTTAGAGTTATTAATGACATTTTCTGACCAATAAAGATCATTTAGCATTCAGTAGCACTGTGGATAAAACATCAGTACAACATGAGTAGGTCCCCACCCATTTAACCACCCAAACAGTGATGCATTTCTATGGGAACCAGCATTAATCTTTTGGCCAATTTGAGCTCTAGTAGCTCTTACTGTATATTGCATCAGACTCCTTTGGCCACCCTTTGCTCCCCACATGCATCTTTGAGACTTGACCACCCATGACAATGTTGCCGGTTACCCAGTTTTCTTTCCTTGACCCACTTTAGTTACTTCATGACGACCACATACCGGGAACGTCCCACAAGTGCTGCATTTTCTGATGCAGTTGTCTAGACAGTACAGTTTGACCCCGTCACAATAGTTACAATGGTGCCTGGAAGTATAATCTTTAATAATTACCATGTTTCTAAACAACAATGCTGTTGTGCTAGCAGTAGAGATCTTTAAATTTCAGTAAAATTCAAATCTGCCAGTGCTCTTTATCGGATCTTGACAACAGAGTAGTGCATATGTTTTTCCCCCCCATAAACAGATAAATCATCTCATCAAATCTCGTGTGGCTTATACTGTAGTATTGAACGGAAACACCACTATTTTTGAGGCTTAGAATCACAATTATCAACTCCATCTCTCTTTCCATCTCTTCTCAGTAAATACGCCTCTGTGAACATCAGCACTAACCTGTATGTGATCAGTCAGCCGTGGCTCTTCTCTCTGGCCTGGTGTGCCGGAGCTCATTCAGTCACCACCAACGCACCGCACCTCCTCAAGATCCTGCACCAGCCCATCTTCCTCATGGTGAGAGACGCTGCACTGAACGACAGTTGTAGCCAAAATCAAGGTTTTAATGACTTTCTTAAATCATAACAGTGAGGATGAGAAGAATACTTTATTTCCTGCAATGAAATTGATGTACAACAATAAATATTTAGTACGAAGTCAAAAAGACGTCTGCAGTACTTCTGTGCCACTTGCTCAGTCCATGTCTCCCTTTATAGAGAATAACCACAGATGTTCCACAGATGTTCCCAGGTCACTTGAAAATTCCTTTATTTTATTAATTTTAATGCAGAGCATGTAAAAGTAGGAAAGTTCTGCCACATGTTCCTTCCATCCGTTAACTAAACTAGCTCATTGGCTTAATATTTTTGGCCACCGCCAAAAGTGGTTTAAAGCATACTTTGGACAATTACACACAAATTTCCTGTCAGACTTGGTGACCAATCATTATTGTGTCACCTGCCTGCAGAGCGTAGGCTACTGTACTGTATCTCTTCCATGTGACTTTCAGGAGGCATGTCTTCCTTACAAAACAGACGTAGCAGCCATTTTGAAGTTTAGTAACAATCTCTTTAGAGGTACAGCCCAAGGTTTGAAGGCAAAATTGTCCTGAAAGTGATCGACATATACTGTACATACAGCACCAATCAAAGGTTTGGACACACCTTCTATTTCAGTGTTTTTTTGTTTAGTGATATATTTTCTACACTCTACAATTCTAGAGCAATACTGGAGATTTCAAAACTATGAAATAACACATTACGTAATTCAGAAACTTCAGCAACTTATTTAAAACACAAAGGTCAGCTATTCTGCAATACTTTTGCAAGAACAGTTTTATCAATTGCATTTGTAAAACCCATCAATAACCATGATGCAACTGGCTCTCATGAAGACCTTCCCAGGAAATCAAGAGAAAAAACGTACCTCTGCTGCGAAGGAGAAGTTCATTTAGAGTTACCAGACTCCTTACGTACTGTATTTTAAATGCCTTTAGCATTGTTTTACAATGTTGTAAGACCATGGAATTAGAAGGTGTGTCCAAACTTTTGACTGAGAGTTTATAATGATAAAATTTGCATCTAAGAAAAAAACCAAATACACAGTTAACTTAAACCTGTATATTAGCTTAAAACTAAAGTAGAAAACTTCTCACACCCAACATGACTACGTTTATGGTTCTCTCTCAGAGTTTTAACTTTCACAATCTCTAACCAACACAGACCCCACACCAGTACAGTCTGATGTGGATTATAACCGACATTGTGTCTGCCATCATCATCACAGCTGTTTTCATATTCCACTGGTGAGTTTGTCCCGAACATTTAAGCCAGCGAATATCTGTTTCATTGCTGTTTTCTCCATACATCATGTTAAACGTTGTAGAGAATGATGAAGATCTTCCTTTTCTTTATCTGAAAGGTGGCGAGAACGAGGTTTGCCATTCTGGTCAGACAGCAAGCAAGTGCACGAGAATGGAATGTACAGCAAATTTAGGACTGGTAAGTGGCGCTGTGTGTAAGACTTAGCATGACTTACTCACGTCCTACTAGCATGTGCTACACACGTCTGTAAGCAATGCAATGTGACTGAGGTGTTTAATGCATGCATTATAACGTAACATATTTTTGTGATCAAGAAATTTGGGATGTCAGCGTATACGAAGATGGAAGCACCCAATTGTGTGGCATGTCTATGTATGCTGTAGCGCACAAACCATTCACTGGAACTAAGAGACTGGAACTCTGTCCCCCGTACAGAGACCTGACCTCAAATCCAACTTAATACCTTTGGGACAAACATGAGTTTCCGGCAACATTACTGCTCTTGTGGTTTAATAAGCACAATTGCCCATAACCATGTTCCCAAATCTTGTACAATGCCTTCTGAGAAGAGTAGAGGTTATTAAAATAGTTTAAAAAAACAGACTATATCTACATTTCATATAAACATGTGTCCACATGAATTTTGTAAATTCTACCAAGAAACCAAACCAAAAAAAAAAGCAAACCATGCATGGACACGCTTGCTTTGCTATGAGCTGCATCACTTTCTGTGTCGCAGATTCACCTGAAGTTCACTGTGTTCGCTGGAACCCTCTCTTCTCTGAAGATTCTCCATGGAGCGTGTTCTCAGTGACACCTCAAGAACTCGCCCCTCCCCTGCATGCACCCTTGTAAAATGGTGTGACCTTTCACCTCTCCTGATCTTTGAATAACCCCACTCTGATTTCTCTCCCCACCTCTTATCGACCTGTCCTGGGCAGAACTGAGCGACGTCTGGTCCATCTCCAGTCTCAGTGTCCGAGGGGAGGGACGGAGCGGGCCCACCACGCCCAACCTGCCCACCATCACGGAAGAGCCTCTGGTCTGAGAGAGAGAGAGAGAGGAGAGAAAAGACTATCTCTGTTTCAACTCCACAAAACCATCCATCTGTCCATCTACCTTTCCTTCTGGCCATCACTGAATCCTGTGAGCTATATCGCCAGAACTTTTTCTTTTATGATTCAGACTGAGATTTGCTTCAACCACTGCTTCACAAAGAACCAGCTGCATATGAAGCGACCAGCATCTTCTCAATAAAACCTAACCAGGATTCATGAAATATTTATCATAGGCTCTTTTTAAAGTTGTATTCAGTATGTGCCATTATGAACTCCTCTGGAAATGTACAAATGCACCTCAGTGCTCATTCAGTCGAGAAAAAAAAAAGAGTAAAACTTCATGCACTTTTCGATAAGCAGAAAAGGTTAAATATAAAAGGTTTTGCCACATTAGAATTGTAATGCTAATGTATTATAGCTTATCAGTGAATGTATCTTATCAACAAGCTGAATATAAGCATGACTGCAAAAACACACCACCTGAGCTTCTGCTGCATCTGTAGCACTGTCAAAATTATAAAGTTTAAAGGCAGCGTATGTATTTAAGAAAAGTACAGTAGTCGATAACTAATGACTGTCAGTCAGGTAAGACTGGAGTGCCTGAATACACCATTCAGGCTTTTTCTTAAAAGGATAGTTCAGATGTTTTTCAAGAGAGCCTTATATCGAAAATGACGGATTAAAAGTACATTATGTTAGGTCTTGGTCGTTAAACGCTTTCCTGTTTTGCACACCGACCGTGAAGTTTGTCACCTAGAATGTGTGTATAATGTAAGTAATTCGGGGGCAAATTCCACAACCCTCATTCAGTGCAATGATACATTCCAAAGTTCAACTGAGACTCCTATGGAGCTTCTGCAGTCCGACTAAGCTAAATCCAGTTGGTAACTTTTTATATACTGTAAACATTATTATAGAATAAGAAAAATGCTTCTTATTTTCAAACATCGGTATTATTTGTATGCTAGGAAAGAAAATTTTCACTTTTCAGTCAAAGTTCTCAGAAGAATTGTGTGTAGTTCTCCAGGATGGCTAAGGTCAACATTGGTGTCGTCACCAAATACTTACTTTGTTTTATTAATTGCTGATTACTGGGCTTTATAGTTCCCCTTTTTTTGAAGACATCCTTGCTCTACAGCATGTATTTGCATGTTGGACAGTATTTCTTTGCATATAAGTATGAGTCTCAGCTGAACATTGGAATACATTTTTGGCCATAACAAGGGTTGTAGCATTTCTCCCTGATTGCTTCCAAACATCAAAGTGTGCAGAGCAGGAAAATATCTAATCACAGTACATAGGGATGCACCGATACCCGTATCGGGTATCGGCCTCGATACCACATTTTCTAAACTCGTACTCGTTAAAAGTCCCCCGATACCGGGAACCACGATCTGAGAAATGTCTATTTTTGAGCGGCGTGTGCCCGCCCCCAGGCCCCGCCCCCAGCTCAGAGCGAGGCGAGACATGTCAGCCGTGTTGTATTTCAAAGTGAATGAATGAAATTGTCCAGAGGAGGCTCAAAAGGTAGCGCACTTAACACAAGTAATTTAATCAAGCATGAGTGTTTCACGCCGCAACGAGCCATATTACATGCGAAACAATTCCGCGTCTGTTTCTGTAAATTTAAATCATGTTTTTATTAAGTACTCGGTATCGGCGAGTACTGAAATGCAAGTACTCGTACTCGTACTCGTTTTCCAAAAAAGTGGTATCGGTGCATCCCTAACAGTATACAGTATGCACCACAATTTAATACATACTTGCTAGACATACTATCCCATTATAAGTCTTAAGTGACAATCAGAACTAACAGACTGAGGCTGTTTTCACAAGGATATTTCACTTAAGATGCACAAATATGTTCAGCATATTGCCCTTTATACTTACTTTTCAAAAATGCACACAAAACATGCATAAAAATATTATTGAATATTTTATCAGAACAATATTAAAACGCCATTCTTTGTAATGTATGAATGCATACATTACAAAGACAAGAGTAGACTAAATACTACATTACTAAAAAAAAAAGTTACAGAGGAAATACTTTAAGGTGAACACTAACAGATACGCGTGTGACAAATGTTAGGCTTTAGATGTGTTTATGGAGGTATTTACTTCTGCTTAGAGAGGGAATACACACCGCATCCTGATTGATCAACTTTATCATATGAGGAAGCAGAATATTGTATCACAGTGGGTGTGGTTTCATCCATAATGGCTCCTCCCACATTTACACAAGGGCTCATGTACTGTAAATATTTGATCAGTATGAAATGATGTATCATGTATAAATATAAGAATTTTCATTTATTCATCCAGTTCAGATTTACAGAATCTGTCCGGGGGGGGGTTGGAAAGAATGTATAGATAGATAGTGTAAGGATCTACCCAATGACAGAAACTTTAAAGCTCTTTTGTAAGTCGCTCTGAATAAGAGCATCTGATAAATGCCTAAATGTAAATGATGAGCAGACGTTTGTCCTGGTCATGACTGATACAGTAGAAGTGCTACCGGAACCTGGTCAAAGTCAGGTTTACCTGGTAAACCAGTTTTTCTGCCCATACTGTAGAACTGCTGCCCACTGGAGATTCTGTTGTTGGGTATAAACACTAGAGATTGCTGTGTTTGAAAATAACGAGATAAAGATAAAGAGACCTTACTATCATCGTGGTAATACACCGAAATTTGTTTGTTAGCACTCAGAGACCAGCTATGAAGAAAATATAAGAAAAAGACAAAAACAAAGATAAAAAATATATATAAATATAGCAATATATAAAAAGGAATATATATGTACTGTGGAAAAAATTTAATAAGATCAACAAGTTCTAAAATACCTGCATTGGTGCTTGTTGTATAACATATCGATTCCGAAAAGTCCTTGTGAATTCAGCCTAATACAAAAGAAGAAGACAATCTGTATTTACAGAAATCTGACGACACACTGTCTTGCATAATTTGCAATTACGAGATGATTCAAAATACAACTGCAAATCATTGTGTAATAAACATTAAGTAGACATGATGTAGTATTATTGTAGCTGTAGGGAAACATGAAACAGTTTACACTAAAGAACTTTCCTACGTATGTACGCTGTTATACAGTACTGTAATAAACAGCTACGCAAATTAGGCAATAGTGACGGACGAATCCTGTTCATTCCTGTGGACGACATACAGTACATTCGAAACATTTATAGTAGACTGTAAGAAATAATGCAGCCTTTGCACCTGTACTTTGCTTGTGTTTATTTAATTATAATAAATCTATTATTAATACTTTTATTTTCTTGTAAATAATGACTAATGAAATTGAAAAAGGCTTTCTGAATAAGAAAGGGCTTTTTCATAGTTGTACATATGTGATTTTGTTTTGTTGTTGTTTTCAACAAAAGCAAAGCAGTTCAAGTTCAACCAATTTATTTCATGGACATTGCACAACATTAAATGTAATTATAAATGGATTAAAACGCTGATGTGGTGTTGTTCTTTAATAAATAAAACAGTTCGGGAAATGCTGTTATACTGTAGAAAGTTATGGGGGGAAATAAAAAGCTCTGATGCTTTAGTGATTCGCCCTATCGACTCATATTTTCAGGGGTGGGGGAACGAATAATTTGTGTACATGTTCTTTGCTTGGTGTGTTTCTTCTGGTTTCCTTCCACAGTCTAAAGACACACAGTGTATGCTGATTGGCATTTCCAAATTGTCTGTAGTTGATTTGATGTGTGTGCTTAAATAGTATTGATTATGAATGTTATGTTTTAATCTTTACTGTTTTATTCTTTAATATTGATATACAAAATATACAAAATTGGGAAATGTCATAAACCGACATAGAAACATGTAATAAATTATTGCAGCGAAGGGGCCTGAGAATGCAAAAGGCTTAAAATAATTTTAATGAAAAATATAGTATCAACAAACCAAACACTCAGAAACGATAAACCGGCCAGGGTCAAAAGAACATCCAACCACATTGCCAAAGAGTAGACTAAATTCTGAGAATCTGAGAACACAATCAAAGCACAAGATCAAAAATGGAATTATTATTCAGGATAAACCAAAGGCTTAAGAAGGACCTAGCAAGAATACAGAGCATTGCTTTGAAGTGTCAGAGTAGACTAAGCATCTATATACTGTACACTGCCAAAAAAACAACAAAAACGTCTTCCATTGGGTAATTACTGCAGAGATTAATGTGGTTCAGCTGGCAACTGAAAGTCATTTAACCCTAACTGATAAACAGCCCAACGTCTTAACAATGTCAGAAGACATATCCTGTGTTCGTGGCAAAGATGTTACTCTTTTTCAGAAAGATCAAATGATTAGCCTGCATCAAGCAAAGAAAACAACTTAGGAGATTGCTGAAACTTACTAAAATTGGGTTAAGAACTAGAAAATGCATTATTAAAAACTGGAAGGATAGTAATGACCCACCGTCTTTGAGTAAGAAATGTGGTTGGAAGAAAATTTAAATGATTGTGATCAGAGATCACTTAAAGTTTGATGAAATCAAATCAGTTCGCCTGATCAGTGAATCTTGGTGCTTTATGGGTTTTGCAGATCCATGTGACAATACTGTTCTTGCAAGAACTATTGCAGACCAGGGGCCTCATGTATCAACGCTGCGTACGCACAAAAACTGTGCTTACGCCAGGTTTCACGCTCACGGTCGGATTTACTAACAGTGAAATTAACGTGAGAATGTGCGTTCTTCCACGCCAACTTCATGTCT
>JAOTQY010000034.1:27446118-27458734 GCA_026413445.1 Dolichallabes microphthalmus
TGTGCTCTGCGATGGATTGGCACCCTGTCCAGGGTGTACCCTGCCTTGTGCCCTAAGCCTCCTGGGATAGGCTCCAGTTCCCCGCGACCCTGAACACAGGATTAAGTGGTATAGAAGATGACTGACAGTGTGTGTGTGTGTGTCACTGTGACGCCATGAGCATGCAGATCACGTTGTCCCTTACCTCCTCGGTTATCTTCGACTTCTTTTTAAGAGTGAGGGACACTAGCTTGTGACGCACACTGCTCTTCTTATGACTCTCAATCTGGGCATTCTGCAGGAAGAGGGACAGAGACACAGAGAAGCTTATGAATCGTGAAGCAGTCAGCCCAAAACTCATAGAACTGGGACAGCAAAAACACTCTCGCAGCAAATTGTGCTTAAACATAAGTTTGACTTTTGCCTCTGATCATGAAAACAGACAGAATCAGAAGTGTGCATGCACAACAAACCGTCAAGAAAAACTTTCCAATCTACTATAAAAGTAGCATTTAATACGTTATGCAGAATCGCGTAGTCCTGAATTTACAAATATACTTTGTCATGTTTATACCTTTAATCAGAGACCATGATTGATTATAAAAATATCATACATATACAGGGGGTGTTCAAGTCAAACTGGGACTTGAAACTTGAAAATTCTCATGAATGAAAGTGTAAAAACAGTACAGTGATGAGACTCTTAGCTCTTAGCAACATAAAGGAGGCCGTACTGTACGTCCGCGAATGACGATCCCGGCCGGGGTGGCTCAGAGCTCAATGCAGTCATTTCATTCAACATTCAGTGAGTGGAACGCCTCGTCCATGAAATTCGATGGATAAGTTGTCAGCAACTTGTGGTCTCCATGCAATTTCCACATGTTTGGGCCATTAATGGAGTTTCTTGGAGCGTTTCAGGCGTGAAGCAGGCTGTCCGATCATGGCTCTGGCGTACTGGGAAAACGTTCTACCTTGATGGTATGAGTTCATTAGCGTGGCAGGGGATTATATAGAGAAATAAAGGTAATATTTACTCTAATAACTCTGTTCTTTTATTCTGTACAATCAAAAATCCCGGTTTGACTTGAACACCCCTTGTACAGTAGTTATTGTAAATACTCGTCTTGCTCAATCCGGAATGGATTAGTAGTGTAGCTTATTTGAAGCTTAGTATATAACTAAAAAAAAATCTTTATCAAAAACTGCAACTATTAGACTATAAACGTTTGACTAAAATTGTGATTATATAATCTACATAACTCTTTCTGTTACTTTTTATATCTAAAAGTGTGCAATTCTTCATATAGTCCTTATTTTCATTTATCTGGTCACCGTGTTACTGTAAGAAAGACTCATGAGCCCTACTTGATGACTGAATCTACTGAAGATGGATTTTTTATTGGATTTTACCTGATTATGATTATGTGCACAGCTCTCCATTATATTCATTATTGTGAACAATTTCAAGCAATTCATGGTGATTTTTAAAAACATTTGAATACATTCAGTCTGCTGGGATGAATACAGATTATTCAAAATAACACACTTTCCATCACCCTCACCTCTCCCTCTCCTTGCAGAGCCTGCAGTTCCCTCTTGTAAGTCTTCTTTCCCAGCGTCTCGTAGATCTTGGTCATCACTGGGATTTTCTCACTGCCATCACTAATAGCTGTGTGATATTTTGGCTCTGGCAGATCACCCATGAATCGTAGAATTGTGATCCACACCGCTAGTGCAGCCTGCAAGATGCAGAAACCAAAGTCAACAACGTTGACAACCTTGTTTACAACAAATTCTACACACTAGAATAGAAAGGTTAAAAGGAGACGTTTGAAGCAGAACATACCAGCTGATCTCCCTCATCCTCATGAAAGAGTAAGGGCTGCTTGAGGGGTCGCCGCATGTATGTGTGAGTGCTGGGGCCCTGAAAGTAGGTGGCTGAGAATTTGGCAAACTTATATTCAGACAGATCTTCTTCTTCTTCCTCAGGGAGAGGAAGTGCTTCATCCAGATCCTCTTCCTCCACATTCCTTTGAGGGCGCTCCAGGTCCTAGTGCATAAACACACACACACACACCAAATAAAAAGACAGCAAACAGACACAGACAGAGCGAGAGACAAGTAGATAATATAAATAGATAAGCAGATAACCAGTAGAGGGCGCTCCCTACCTCAAACCCGGCCGGTGCTTGGCCCTCCTGCCCAGGGAAAGAGTTTGTGGTTCCCAGGAAGCCGAACATCTTATCCACCATGTCGGAGTCGTTGACGGGCTCGTGGCGAGCTCTCTCCATTTGCTCCAGCATCTCCTTCTTCCTGCGGGCCTCCTCCTTCTCCCTCTTCTCCCGCTCTGCATCCTCACGTGCCAGCTGGGCCAGTCTCTCCTGGTGCTTTCGCTCGGCCTCGGCTTTGGCTCGCTTAGCACTCATCTGGTACCTGAGCTTCTCCTCTTCAGCCAAGCGCATCTTCTCTGCATCCAGCCGCCGTTTGTACTGAAGGACAAGAGGAATTATGAGGATAAATACATTTAGTTAGACAGTAATTTCCAGACATTATGCTTATGTATAGGGTTAAAAAAATTACTTATTTATTTTACTATTTATCAAAAACTACAAGATCTAATAGATCTAGATCTAATAGATTTATTTTTCTGTAGTGGCATCAGACATTTGGATCCTTCTGTACACCAATCAATACAAGCCATAATAACATTAAAACTACTGCCAGGTGAATTGGATAACATTGATTATCAATTGTATACTAGCAAACTAGTGACAGGATCATAGACACCCGAGGCGCATCTACGCCCTCTGGGACTAGTTGGTCCTGTCCGATTCCACAACAAAGCCAATGCGACTGATAAAAGTCAATGCTGACCACAATAAGAAGGCATCAAAACACCCTGTCGGGTCACATGGTATGTCTGATAAAGCTTCCTGGAGCGGTACAGGGCCTGGTTGCAGGTAACAAGCAAAGGTTGGTGACTGGACCTCTGAATTCCCCTTGATCCCAATCTGATCGAGCATGTACGGGATGTGCTGGACAAAAAGCCCCATCCATGTAGGCTCCATGTAAACAACCCACATCAGCCCAAGGATGTCCTCCTAATGTCTTGGTTCCAGACACTACAGCACACCATGAGAGGCCCCATGGAGCCAGCCCCTGAGGGGCTAGAGCTTCACTGCCAGCACAATGGGAACCAAAAGCCTACAGTAGGTGTTTGTTAAAGTATTTAAAGTAATGGTTGATCATTGTCACACAAGAACTACATCACATTTAAACAACCTCTACATATTCTTAATGTACCCATGTGCCCCAAAGCTATGGACGTTAAGCGATTTTCACTCCAGACAAATTCCAAATCCCTGATTATTGGTTTGGTTTGCGTATCTGATTCTATGTCTGATTTTATGCGACCTTTGCTTACCTCTCCTTTGAGTCTGTGGTACAAACGACGAGCGATCATGCCCCTAGTGTAGGCTTGGATGGTGATGACAGCCCAGAGCCGGTGTCTGAAGGCCCGGCGCACCATGCAGCCTCTACAACGAGCCTGGAACAGGGTCATCCTCTGTCGGGTCACATGGTACGTCTGATAAAGCTTCCTGGAGCGGTACAGGGCCTGGAGCCGTAAGAAACCTGCAAGCATCTGCAACACAGGAAGTAATTAGGATGTCAAGTATATTATAGGGTCAGGTTGGCGTTAACAAATAAGAACTGATGAAGACTCTCAGATTAGTGTTGAGACACTGAGTCACTGCATTCACTCCTAAGACGATCAGACACCGCACGCTTCTGGACAACCTTCCAGAAGTCCTGTTTTAAAACTTAAACATAACACATAAGTCATAACATTGACAGGACCAGACTGATTCTTACCCATCACCTTCACTCTTGGTACCCAATTATTCATATTAGTCACTGAATAAGAAATGAGCTGCTGTATAATAAGCTGAGTGTCTCCATAGTTGAATGCATGTGACAGAGACTTACCGCTCCGTAGTTCTTCCGGCAGTAGTAACCCCTCCATGTCTTCTGAATCATAAGGGCTGATTTCTTAATTTTCAGGAAGTTGGACCTATTAACACAGCAACAGTTTTTTTAAATTAAGTAAATAGTCAGTAATGATCCAAAAGTCATTTTTGGATATTTTTGTGTTTCCTTTGGTTAATATGTTTGACCTAGTTTATAAAGAAGTCCAGTACAAGAAGCATAAAGCAGGAGGTGCACAGGATCAAAAAATTGAGAGTTGTGAAATTTGGCAGTTATACTGTATTGTTAACAGCGTACCTGTCTTTGAACCCTCGGACGACTTTCTGAATAAGAATGACTTTGTCAGTGATGGCTTTGTCTCTCTCAATCTCCAAAAGCATATCGTGATGGTCCTGCCAAAAATAAGGTCATGTCATTTTACTGTAAATTCTGGGAACAGCAATCATCAGAAAAGAAAAGGATTTCCTACAAAACCTACACCACAGTTTAATCGAAAGAATCATTTGGTGCACTTTCCCAGTTGACTTGTGGTACATTTTCCTTTATCCTGGTTTAATGGTGTCACTTCCTGTTAGGAAGTATTGGCAGTGCCCTCTCTTTACTCCCACAGTGAGGGACGTCCTGTGTCGGACAGCTGAAAACCTTGATAAAGCAACCCTGAATGGAAAACTGACCATGGCACCAGGGAAATGCACAACAGTTTTGTTGCCCTTTGACCTCTTGCTCAAGTTTCTTTCCAGACAGAAAAAAAATGCTACTAGAACAGAGTACCACGTGACTGTTCATGTGACCACAAAAGTCAGCAGGCATTTTCAACGCTGTCTAGAGTTCTGTTTGGCTGCATGAATTACATAACGCAGTATTCTGGTCCTCAGAGTTATGAAAAGCTTCTGCTTGAAATTTCACACACATTTCATTTCCTGATGCACTGTATGATATACCTTCAGGAAGATCTTGGTCTTTCCCATCTGCCAGTCATCGTCTCTGCCAAGGACAGCCTCAGCAATTCTCTGGCAGGTCCCTCTCAGGTCCTCCTAAGTAAAAACAGTTTTAAATAAATGTTTAGCTTTGTGCTAGCTTTGTAAGTAGGTTAATTATCCTGTTAGATCGATATCCAAAATGTTTAGATATTGTCTAGATAATGTATTCATAGTTATAACATTGAACATGTGTCAGTTGTGCCAAGCACATAGGGTCATCTGAAAAAAGTTAGTACCCCCTTTTGTGAGTTGAGGTTATTTATGTAAAAAAAATTTTTTTTTAATCATCTAATAGTAGCACATGTACAGTACAATGTAGGTCTTAGTATTAGGCAGATACAACCTCACATGAACATACAGTAGAACGTTTTCCAACCATACCATTATTCACTCTCTCATCTCACTCACCGTCTATACTGTACCGCTTTATTCTGTATTTAGGGTCGCGGGGACCTGGAGGCCTATCCCAGGAGACTTGGGGCCACGAGGCGTTGCAGGCATTGCAGGGCACACACACTCACATACCCATTCCCACACTACATGCAATTTCTGAATGCTACAGGTCTTTGGACTGTGGGACGAAACTGGAGTACCCAGAGGAAACCCACCAAGCACGGGGTGAACATGCAAACTCCGGGGTAGATTGGCATCTGTCTTGAATGCTTTGCACTTGTGAATAATCTTTCTCAATGCCAAATGCTGAACTTCAAATTGTTTAATAATGGTCTACAACTCTTTCCAAACAATTCCTTCCCCAAGACCACTGATTATGTATCTCTCTCTCTCTCTCTCTCTCTCTCTCTCTCGGTCTTCTTTTAAAACAAATCTGAATCCTCCAAACCAGCAAACTGCCAAAACTTCAACTTTTATGGAGATTTGCACATGTGTTGATGATCAATTAATCAAAAGTACTTAGTATTGTCCATATGTTCTTTTGCTTTTATTTTAGTAAGATAAATAATGACATCGTGAAAAAAGTTACATGTTATTTGTCCAAGGTTTTATTTGTCTGATACTGAGAACCAACTATGATCAGATGATTTGTATTATTGTTTTAACACTTAGAACTTTATGCTTAGAAGGACTAATTATAGAAGCTATTCTGAACTCTTTTATTAAAAGACGGGGCTAGCTCCTATTAACCAATAATAACCATTTCTCAAAAATAAATAAATAAATAAATAAATGAAACAGTTTAATTTTACTGTATAATTTTGGAATACAAAATGGCAAAAAAAAATAATCTTGCAGTATTGACTGCGATTAAAATGGTTTTTAATTGTTTTTAGATAATATTACAATATTTTAAGATTGTACATTAGGATTATGAGTCAAAAAGTTGACATGAGTTAAACCTTGAGATAATAAATTTGAATTCTAAGATAATTCCATTTTGTTTTATTTAACAGTCTGATTTTTTTTTATTGATAAAGAAATATCATTTAACAAAAAGAATAGTTTGAAATAATAAGACACATTTCTGATAATGAATCAGATGAATCAGAATTTTGAGATAGTAGTTTAACATTCAAATATACTGGTGCCAGAGAGAAAAAAAAACTTATAGGTACTGTATGTTATGCAATTATACTTGGTGGAAGTGGGCTTCCATACTGGTGTAGCGCAAAATAAAAATTGCAAAAAAAAATTTCTTATATCAAGACTATTTTGCCATAATTTTACAATTTTGGTCCAATTGTGCAATTTCCAATTGTCCAATTTGCACAAATTTGCACAAATTTCTGGACCAATTTTAGCACTTGCACCCATATCACACTAAAAATGAAAAAGAGTGAGTGGTTCCATCCCTTGTCTGTATTTCAGTAACTCCATGTCAGCAGAATTCATGTGTTTATTTACCTGTTTGTAGGAAGGTTTGACTCCAGGCATGAGGACACGATACCGATCCACAAACTCCACAAAAGTGTAACGGATGGGGTATCCGGCCCGGCGGATCCGAATAGTTTCCATCATTCCTGAGTAGCGGAGCTGCCTCACACACAGCTCCCTGTCAAAGAGCTGGGAGGACAGGAGAACTTTTAATTACTCTCCATAGAGGAGGATGCGAGAAGGGAGTCTAGGAACACAACTGCACATCCTTTCTTGTTTACCATCCACACCACACTTTAACATCCTGGTCATTTCCTCTGACTTTGAACTCACCATAGGTTTCTTGTACTCGTTGGGTTTGATGCAGCGGACAAAGAAGGGCTGACACACACTCAGTGTGCGCATCAGCAACTCCAGAGAGCGTTTAAACTGACTGCTCAGAGTTGGGGAACGCTTTCTCGTCTCCGCCCCCTGAACACCAGGAAACACACACACACACACAAAGAAAGATACACACAAACAGAAAGTCAGGAATGGAGGAAAACACATCGAGCAGATCCTTTCCACCCCTTTCTGACCTCTGATTCTCTCTGTCCTTCTCACTCTTCCTTTACCACAACCCCATCACTCGTTCTGTAAAGTACTTTTCTGCTTAAACAGGAAGTTGTTTGAGTTCAGAAAACTGTCTGTGGCAGATATATTATCAAGCTAAAATGAGGCTGTATTATTTTTTACTTCAGGGGGTCACAGGGAACAAAAGAGGTCAGGGTGAGAACTTTGGTTTTGAGAATGAACAAATGTACAACATCTAGGGGAAAAAATATCATTGTTGGTAAAATTATTATTTTACATATTTCATTTTTTCTTTCTACTTTGTAACTATGTATCATTTTCATGAAAAACAATAATAGATTTTTAATAGATTAAATGTTTCCATTAACAATATTCAGATAGCTCAATTTCAGTCCATCGTAGCCATTATTATTATTATTATTATTATTACTATTATTATTATTACTATTATTATTATTATTATTATTATTATTTAAAATAAATAAAACATATCAGCCAAGCCATGGAGATTACGTATGAAACGTTCACGGTTATACAGACGCTAATGCCATGTTCCGTGTGTGTGTTTTTTTTGTGTGTGTGTGTGTGTGTACAAGGGCATTCAAGTCAAACCCGGACTTTTCCTCCAGAAAACAGAATTATGAGAGTAAAAACTACCTTTATTTCTCGATTTGATCCGCTACTACTGTTTCACTAGTGCTTGGATCCTATATAGCAGCGATCATCATTAGCAGACACACAGATTTCTTTACACCATTTGCACTATTTACTGTACATGTTTTAATGCAGCTAAGAGTCTCATCACCGTACTTTGCTTAAAGTAAATGTCAATCAGTTTTACACCCTAATTCATGAAAAAAAAAGTCCCGGTTTGACATAGAACATTTTATGTGAATAGATCAGTTTTTGATGGTATTCACTATTCACACACTTTATTTTTTATGTACACTATATAGCCAAGATTATGTTGATACCTGAAAGTCTGGACACAAATACAGTATGGACTTCTTCCATCCCTCCTCCTATAACTGGTTCCACTCCTTTGATGCAGCTTTTTAGTTTGTACAGTTTTGGAGCAATGCTATGCTACAGTAGTTTATGCTCATTCAACCACAAAAACCTGATATATCTGGCACTAAGGTCTGGCTCAAAGTTGTCACTCCAGTTCATCCCTAATGTGTTTGGTGGCGTTGAGGTCAGGGCTTTGGGCAGATCAGATGAACCTTAATTTAAAGCACAGTGGCACTGTCACACTGGAACAGTGTTCCTGTGTTCCTTCATTCCAACAATTAAAAACTTGATGCCACAGTGTACAAAGATATCCATGATAATTGAAACTTTGTGGCAACAGTTTGGGGAAGAAACACATAGTGGAACATACCTTTAGCCATATAGTGTACAAGTGAATTGAGTATTTGTGACATTTCTATATTTTAGTATAGAATTACCAATATTTGTGTAGAATTTGTGTTTTCATGCTGGTAGTAAACATAGTAAAACTCATAAAGAATGAGTAAAGAATGTAGAAACATCCATTTTTGCATTCCAATGTTGAATGAGAATAAATAAAGAATACATGAGAACATAAAGCTCAGCACCACAGGGTGGAGGTTACAGAAAGTGATAATTAGATCAGTGTGATGGCATGAGATGAGGTTAGTTTTCAGAACATAAACTGGGACGACCAGATGAAATGGCATGAGAAGTGATGATGATTTCCAGTTCCACTGTTACCTTGGGAGGCGGCGGGGCACTGTGCACGGAGTGACACAGAAACTGGCACACACATTTATCAGAGAAAGAAAGGAATTTCAGAGCACTGAATTATCCATTAAATACAGAAACATTCAAGAATCTGAAATGATTCAGTTCATTATGAGTTGATCTAAGCAAGCATATGTAATATTGTTGTCATATGACCCAAAGCAAAGCAAACTCTGACCTTCATTTTCTAATAACATCACACTGTAGAATCTTTTCTTTATCGTATTCCACAGTTAGTTTAGTAATAAATGTCAAGTCATGCTTTTTAACCACCTTTAGTTATGTTTATTGTCATGGATCATCTGCAAGACCAGTTGGTTCCAATTATCCCATGTCATACTGTACTTGTCCTTCGCTCACAAGACTCTCTCTATTCACTCTCTTGAAGTTATACAAAATAAGTCCGTCATTTTACTGAAAAGCAGTTAGCTCTTCTTCTTGAGACACTTGAGACTCCTTCCATAAATGTTAAATAAACATCACCTCAAATACAGTATCAGTACATTTTGAGTATTTATTAAGCTAATACGCTTATTAATAATAGTAGAACGTCTGCCCTACATGTTGCTGTGTTTAGGCTGTTACTATAGAAACAATAACGTTTCATCTGTACATCTATGCATCATCTATCCCGTCTATCCTGTTTAGGGTCACATGTGGCTTAGGGCACAAGACAGGGTACACTCTGGATGGGCTGCCAAGAAATCACAGGGCACAAGCATACATACTCACACACCAGCTCATACTGTACACTACAAGAAATTTGGAAATATCAATCAACCTTGATCTAGACCTACAGACAAGACATAGATAGATAGATAGTAATGATTACCATCGCAACATCAGCGTGAAAGATCTGCTTGATGAACTTGTTCTTGGACGAGTGAACTAGCTGAATGATGTCACCGTGAAGGGTGTCCCTGTTCTTCTCTAGAAAACCTGCGCAGATTTTTATTACATCTTAATATGCTTACTTTCACCAGTAATCAACAATGTTGTAAAAAATTTTTTTTATCAAAACAATAATAATTTGCATTGTAGTGAATACTGTATGTGTGTAGCGTACGGCATTATACTTGAGCAATTAATTTTGTTGTGTCTGAGAGAGCATAGTCCCGCTAGGTTCATATCATGTGACGCAGGAATAATGTTGTGTTTAATTATAGTGTTATTAAATAATGTGCAGGTTTAAGTGTAAAGTGCTGAGACGTTTGACCCCTGACCTCTGGTCTCATAGTAGACGATGCCGGCGAAGTGCTGGATGCCGAATTGCGTCTCGTAGCTGTTCTTGGGTGGGATGTAATTAGTGTTGAGCTTGTGTTGAGAGTTTAGTTTGTTCAGCATGGTGGTGTCCGTGCCCTGTAGAATAGTTAATAGAACCTTGTGAAACGTTTCAGTCTTTCATTTCTCCTAGGTTTACAGTATGTACAGTGTTTCTTTATTTCGCGCTGCCCCTTTCGTTTTCGCCTCCTCACCTTGGGGAACTTGCTCTCCTCGTCGATGAGTGAGATGATGTTCATGGGTTTGATGGCGATCATGTCCAGCGCGTCCTGGTTGTCAGTGAACTCGATGTGCTGCCAGTTGATGTTCTCCAGATTGTACTCCTCCTGCTCCAGCTTGAAGACGTGCCGCACAAAGAACTGTTGCAGGTTTTCATTGGCAAAGTTGATGCAAAGCTGCTCAAAGCTACAGAGAAAAAAACGAAACAAGCAAATGCAAAAAACTCTATATGAAATGCTTTTGACTTCCATGGTCAATATAATCATGCTCCTGATTTCTGTGATTAATGTATTGGACGATGCATGAATTGATCCAGTAACTACCTATTAACTGTAAAATTCTCAAAGCCAAAGATGTCCAGCAGGCCGATGGACCTGCGCACCGCTTTCGGCTCATGAGACGGAGGCTTGTAGATGGCTGCGTTAATCTTTTCAACAATCCACACAAATAGGCGTCCATATATTCCCTACAAAAGAAGGAAAATCTCCATATATCAACATACACACAGTGTTGTGGTGTAAAGCAGCCAAGACCAATAAAAAAGATGTTCACCTTGACAAATGCGTCTCGAACATCCAAAGCCTGTTCCATGCTGAGAGGAGTGGACACTGTCTCTCCCCGAGTGATGATCGTGCGACTGGTCAGGCAGTTCATTAAGTCTTTAGAGTCAACCTAAAAAAAAATCAATTGCCATATTGAGGATGATGGTGGTGTGAAAACAGCCACACCTGTTTGGTGGTGTGGCAAAAGGAAGAAATTTTGAGAGGAACCAGACTCAACAAGGAAACCCATCCACATTTGGGTGATATTGGATAGCAGGAATTGATCTGCAGTCAAACTGCAGCTGGAAGATCAGGAGATGTGTTTAAGTTAATATGGAGTCCACTTTCGCTCAGGTACCAAAAAATGTTTGAAACATCAGCATTTTTAGAGATCAGTTAATGCAAAAAAAAAAAACAACAACAACAAAAAAGTCTTTCCTGGCTGAGTGAAATGTATGAAGAGTACCCGGTCAACAGGTGACACTTAAACCCATCTTTCTCTTCTCATGTTCCAGTCACCCAGGTCGCTTTACACAACCTCTCTTAATCCTGCTACTGAATTAACAACAACCTGGCAGATTACACATTTACACAAGAATGCAAGCATACATCAGAATACCTGTGCCTAAAGATACCTGGTGCAAGTTAATCGTTCTGGACTGGTGGACATCACATCATTAAACTGTAGATTAAATTAATGAAATGGGCGCAGATATTTTACTGTGACAGGCTGCAAAGTGCCTAAAGATACCATTTTTAAAAAATGGTTCTTGTCTCTCGTCTGTTCCAACCACTCAACATTCAGCATCACCAGTATACTAATCACAATCACCGGCCTGATCATCTGTCACCATCTGCACCTGTTTCTCACTGGTTCATGCATTAGGTTAGATGTTTTTTATGCTCCAATGTCTCTCATAGGTCATGCGTGAAACAAAAACATTCTTTTCAAAACGGTCTGTTACAGGGACTGGACTGAAAAATGAGAGATAAAAACTTTCCAAAAATGAAAGCCAAAAGCACTCTTTCAGGAAGCCTGGCAAACTCTTCCAGAAGACTACTGTACTGTATATTAAAAATATGAGGATGTCTGGCTCTTTGGAAGCAAAATATGAATAAATTAAGAGTTGCTCAAAAGTTTTAGCAGCACTGTACAGTATATAAGCAAAACTATAGTCAACTACAGTATATACAATATCTAAATTTAATTATCCTAATTGTCAATGATGATAATTATAATAATAAGGATAAGAATCTTTATGAAAACAACAGAGAAAAATAAGAATAACCTGAGAGCAGCTGAGAAATAAAGGTATCTAAATAAAAAACAAAAACATACAAAATAAAGTAAAAAAGTTTAATAAAACTGTTTTATCTATAAAGTTACCTCTAACAGCTTTGCAGCGATGAAAAGCTCAGCAGATCGCACCACCTCACAGGCATCCAGATTATCATATGTGC
>JAOTQY010000034.1:27472655-27483452 GCA_026413445.1 Dolichallabes microphthalmus
GGATTGGCACCCTGTCCAGGGTGTACCCTGCCTTGTGCCCTAAGCCTCCTGGGATAGGCTCCAGGCCCCCCGTGACCGACCCTGAACACAGGATAAAGTGGTATAGAAAATGACTGACTGACTGACAGGTGGACGTCCTGGTGTGTTTAGTCAATGTCCTGCAAGGGTGCTTGGGCTTGAGGTCACAAACCGCTGGCCGGACATTCTCGTGCAGGATTTTCTGGTAGAGCGCAGGTCCTGAAGCTGCAAAGCAGCCCCAGACCATTACACTACCACCACACTACCATTACACTACCACCACCATGTTTAATTTTATTTATTTTTTTTATGAAATGCTGTTAGTTTTACACCAGCGTTAACGGAATGTTGTACTGGAACATGATGTAATGGGGAACCATTGGATGCCATTTTTGCCTAGGCCCTTTATTGTAGGTAAATCATGAACACTGGCCATAACTGAGGCAAGTGAGGCCTGCAGTTCTTTAGATGTTGTTCTGGGTTCTTCTGTGAATTCCTGGATGAGGTATGTTTGAACAGTTTTTTCCCCTTAATAAATGCATTCATTATTTAAAATGCTTGAATTTAAATATTTTATATTTTTAAAAAATCAGGAAGGAGCAAGTACTTTTTCACTGCACTGTAAGAGTGGTAAATGTACACTAATAGGTTGCCTGGCCAAAAAAAAGTCTCACACTCAAATATTTCTTTTAACTTCCTTTAGCTCTATGGTGCACAATATGGTGATTAATTTATGTGTGAAAATCATTCCTCAGAACCATTCTGTCACAATTTGCATGGATGTGATAACCTGGTCATACAGTACATTCACTTCATTTATTGCCACATAACGTTGCTGAGCCTAGACCTGACCAACTGTAGCAACCCCTGATCATAACACTGCCACCAGAGACTTGTACAGTGGACACAATACTTTACATGATGGGTTTGCCCTGGAGTAGGTTAAATCTGGACTTATCAAACTACATGACCTTTTCTATTTTCCATAGTCCAATCTTTGTGGCATATCAAAGCATTTGTTTAGTCTCCCTAACAAGTGCTTATCTTATTCTCACACAGGTCCTGTGAGGTCTTGTTGCCTTGTGCATGTGACATTGGACAGTTTGACAGCAAAACAGGATAAATGCCATTTTGGGGATTATACTTATTTTGGCGTGTTATTTTCCGCTGGCCCATAAGGTTGTCTATAACAAAAAAAAATGCATTGAAAACCTCTCTATATCCTTCTTTTCAAATTGTTTGGCAAACCACAGAATACAGGGGCCAGTCAGTCAGTCAGTCATCTTCTATACCGCTTTATCCTGTGTTCAGGGTCGCGGGGGGCCTGGAGCCTATCCCAGGAGGCTTACGGCACAAGGCAGGGTACACCCTGGACAGGGTTCCAATCCATCACATGGCACACACACACACACATGCACACACTCATTCACACACTACGGGCAATTTGGGAATGCCAATTAGCCTAACCTGCATATCTTTGGTTTCAAGCACAACAAAGGGAACAGAATTATTATGCAACCGCTGTTAAAAACAAAGTAACTCAGTAACTTTTACTCTGAGTAAATTTTTAATGAGCTACTTTTTACTTTTACTTAAGTAGATTTTTATACGGGTAACTTTACTTGTACTTCAGTAAAAGTTCACTAAAGTAACAGTACTTTAACTTAAGTACAAAATTGTATTACTCTTTCCACCTCTGCTTCTTGGGCAAAACAACAGCTGCCATGAGTCAACTAAATATGTTCAGTGATTTTTTTGAAGAATGTTGTATATGTGATTAAGATTTGGTGTACAAACATCACATTATGTAGTTGACAGAACTATGTGGGATACTGTAGTGCAACATTCTGTTCAACTTATAAGTCAATATTTCTCTCTTTATCCTGCTATAATTATCACTGGGTATGATGTAATCTTGTCAAACCATGCATGAAAGAACATTATACCCTGCATGCCTGTGTAGTACTATGATAAGGAATTGTCCCTAACTACTTGATAGAGGAGGAGCCTAGCGTTGCCGTAAACTGAAGTTTTTGTATTATTTATATGTTTCTCATGATCTTAAAAAAGCTTTGAAATTAAAAAGGTTTTGTGTGCAATAAAACACAAAACTTCTTTCCTTGGTCTAATTTGCTACCAGTAACTCAATACACAATCACCATAAAAGCATGAGTTTACTATAATACTTTATGTTAAACTTCTACCAACATATTATTGATCCTAAATTGCATACTTAAATTACCACATACAGTACATACTGTAAATTAACGTCAGGCCAAAACTGTGAGAGATGGAGTTGTACTGTAGTGTTTTGCCAAAGCATTCAAAATTCACGTTAAATAACCAAAACAATTTTGATGCCAAATTTTGGCATTTGTGCTTCCAATACCTCTGTGACTCAAAGAAAAAAAAAAATCATGCTTCTTGCTTGATTAAAAACTTTTTTTCTTAAAACTGACAAAAATGGAGATCTCATTTTGCTGTCAAGCTAATTTATTAATTTGTTAATGTATACTATTATCTATTAGTCATGTTGTTTACACATATGTACTTTGTTTAGACATTTACTTTTTACATTCTTAACAGTGTTGAAACTTCGCACTCTATCTTCTCAACTTGACTATTAAAACTACTTTTAATCAGCTTTATTCCTTAAAGAAAAATAGTACTTGTGGAAATATGTTTTATGGTATTCAAACATAAATGTACAGCTTTTTCTACAGTGAGTGTAGACTTTATGTCAAGTAGTCAAGTCAAGTAGGCTTTTATTGTCATTTCAACCATATACAGTTTAGTACACGATGAAACGAAACAACGTTCCTCCAGGACCAAGGTGCTACATACGACATACTGCAAAGTTACAACATAAATTAACAAAACTGACTAGCTAACAAACTAAGAAGAGACGAACCAGATTAACATTATAAATTAACAGAAACTATCCTATCTAAAGTCCTATACAGAAAAAGACAAAGACAACAACGTGTGATACACATGTAGTAGGTAATGTATGCCATAATTTTACTTAGCTGCTGTAGAAAAAGCTGTATGTTTATGTATTTTATATTACGAGTTTTTTTTTTCTTCTGAAAACTTAAGCTGTTAAATTTGATACTTAATTGGTGCAATGAAAAGCTCAGCCTACAGTATTTAAGATCCTCCTGGGTCAAGATGGCTATCGCTTCTTCACTGAACAAATCATTATATGTAGCAATTCTTTTTGTGATAATATCTATATACCAAGGTTATAAATGGGCAGTTTGCCGATCATGGTTAAAATAAGGTATTTTGTAAAAATAAATAAATAAGTAAATAAAACAGCTGGTCTTGGATGAGGGAAATTACAGATATTCTTCTATATGAGATACTTACAGTAAACCTTAAATACACCTATAGCAGGTTAAGGTAACAGGTTGCCCCCTACTGTTAACTCTGGGTTTACTCTCTTCGTCCTTTTCATTTTTGATGCTCGAACACATTCATTCCAGTCTCATTAAGGGCTTCGCAAATAGTTTTCTAATGAATGTGTAAAATATTTGATAGTTATTCATCTAGAAATCCTTATGTGACAGTAAGCAAATTTAAATGGCACATAACGATGCATCGACAATACGTTTTATTTTAAAGTGTTAAATTAATGTAAATTGCAATTTTTAAATGCCATGTAATACTTGAAAAACAATACAAATGCTCTATTTATTTATTTATGAATTAATTTAAAAGAATCAATCTTAGTATTTAGGTGTTTTTTTTCATTGATTTAATGATTGAAGGTTCTCACCTCACACAATTTGAACACATGGTGTGTGAACAGGAATAATTTTATATAAAGAACAGTATATTTTTCAGTTATATCACTTGTGTTAAATAGTGTTTAAGTCTTAAATTGATTAAATAAAGCCTTTCTTGTCCAGATCCAGATACTCAAACCCCCAGTAGGTTATTCTTACCTGTACCAGAGCTGGATTTGTGTAGCTCAGTCTGCGCACTCCTCTGTCCCAACCATGCAAAAATATACACTCCGTCATGGTACACTTCGACCCGAATGCCCTAAAAACCAGTGTTTGGAGCTGAGAGCCTGAACATCTCGCACCTACTGTAAACACTGTATTTTTTTCTCTTCTGTCTTTCGTCCTCTCCTTAGAGAACTGTGAGGTGGATGAATCAGCTGTAATAGATGAGAGAGCTCAGGCCACTTTTTTGTAATTTGGTCCCCCTTCATATCCCCACATTTGGCTGGGACATCTCAGTGATGAAAAGGAGACATTGTCTAAAGCTATTAGAGCCACAGAAAGGCTGACGAGATTAAGCTCCGCATTCTGTACAGAAACAACCAGTCCCAGTGGCTTGGAAAATGTCCTCTACTATCTGTTTTACCAGAGTGAAACCAAAATCATGATGCTATTGTGCAGTTATCGATCTATGCTTAGAAAGAATAGGAATTACGTTCTGTAGGTACATCATTTTTCAATATCAGCGAATAAAACAAAGTAAGATTTTTCAGGATGCCAAACTAATAGACATTCCCTGCATTTAAACCTTGACCCTCTGGCCTATTTCTCATTAGATTCTTCAGGTCAGTGGTTACGAATGCACTTCTTGACCTCAGAAGTTCCCAATCCAAACCGCCCCCCCACCCCCCTGCCAAAACAGGGACATAAATCTCTTTCATTAAAAGGCAATCCACAAGGTATATGTATTTAACATCATCACTGCAGTTGTAGTTCACCAGAAAGATATTTATTATAATAATGCATTAAAACCAAAGAGTTTGACTAAACCACAGAATTTGAGATATTATTATATTTTCTTTCATTTGTGTCCAGTCCAATACACATGGACTGACACACACACACACACACACACACACACACACACACACACACAAACACAAACACTCATACTCACAGGGGCAATTTGTTGTAGCCAATCCGGAAGAGGTGTTGGTGTGAGGAAGGAGAGCACCAGAGAAAGTTTAAAAGATCTAATCAGCTTAGAGTTAATTAGATTTAAGGCTCATGTTGTGTGTTGTCTCTGCTTGTCAGCTCTGTTTTTATACCTAGGAACAAACAGGTTGAATAGTTCTGAAACATTCACCTACTGTATACTCTGTATTTTAGAAATGATCATTATTAGTGATTTACTCTGTCACACAATCTCTATTATCTCTTCAAGTGGTTCATGAATACTTCATTAATACCCTACACACAAAACAGGTAATCATATGCTATTATCTCTGTTTTTTCCCCCTGGTTGACAGAGGGAATTTGCCAGCACACCATCACTCATCGCCATGCCTCATTGTCACAATTTATTAATAATAAGTAAATATTTGAACATATACCATTTTCCGGGTGTGCGAATATAAACACCCGCATGTACGGTGTCTCATGTTTGCTTTTCCAGCCATCTAAATTACAGTAGTTGCATCTGTTTTTATAAAACAGTGCAATTGCTTAGCATGGTGGTTATAAAAATGTAATAAGTGAGACATGCAACACACACACTAGTAAATGGATACTTGCATTAGCAATGTTGCTAAAGTTCTGGGCAAAATAATTGTTCAATATGCATCTTTAATAGAAAGAAGACCTAAGAATTTAAAGCAATTTATTTTGGATATCCAATTCTTAATCCATAGGGTTTAATATGATGTTTTTTTGGAAATTTTTCAGATTTTCTCCCTAATTTTGTCGTGTCTAATTCCTCCCCGTCACTAGGGGAGGCCCACATTAGGGCTCTGACTACCACTCAGTCGGAAGGGCCGAAGACTATCACGTGTTTCCTCCGAACCACGTGATGCCAGCCAACCGCATCTTTTCGAACTGCTCGCTCACGCACCGTTGGGGGCGGAGTAACACACTCGGAGGACAGCGCTATCCTCTCCTTCTGCTTGCGTGAGCTAACAGATGCTCCCGTGATTAATGTGGGAGCACCAAGTACCTCTCCGTATAAAATAGATTTTCTGAAAGCACAAATTGGATGGACCAACACAGTAGAATAACACAAAGTCTAATGAGCTCAGTGCAGATCTGAGAAAGAAGATGGTAGATTTACCCGAGACAGAAAATGTCTCTTGGAGTCATATCTGACCAACTGCAGGTTCTAAGATCAGTTTAAACAATTGTATGTAAGTACAAGTTAATAGGAAGTGGACTCACTTTGACAGGTCTAGGAGAAAGCACAAGTTGTCACCATCAGCTAAGAGGACATTGGTTTCTAAGGTCAGGAAGAACTGGAACTGGAAGCTTCTGGAACACTAGTTACTATCTACAGTCAAGCCAGCTTCATATGGCCATGGACTGAAAGGCTGTTCCAAAATCAACATCTTCAAGCTTAAATATCGTTTGCAGCTGAATACATGGAAAAACAAAAAGTGTTCTGGAGAAAGGCTTTGACCGAAGGTATGTTCGGAACACCATACCAACTGTTAAGCATGATGTAGGTGGTGACATCCAGTTTTGCATCATTGCATGGAATAGATGGAATAATGAAGAAGGAATACTATTTCAGAATTCTTCAGCATAACCTCAAATCATCAGCTAGAAAATTGGTAGTTCAGTAACTATGTAGTACTACTGTACTGTATATAGTACAATGACCCCAATCACACATCAATGGTAGCTGTAGAATGAATAAAACAGGCAAATTTTAAGCTTTTGGAGCTTTAACCTTAATGAAAATTCCTGAACAATGCATCAAATTTGGGTTTGTGCCATGGAAGCAATAAAATTAATTGAACATGAACTGTTCTGCCAAGAAGAGAGATCAAACGTCTAACCAGAATTTTGCTTTAAGCATACAGATGGCTACAAAAAGCATCAGCTGAAGGTGAAACAATAGACATTTGACATTAAACCAAATGTAGATATACTACGTGTATAACTGTACGAATATATATTTTTGTGCGCATAATTTAACCCTTTTTGAATTACATAAAATATTAGCACCAGATTTTTTGGGAGGGTTTTCTCAATTTTACCTTTAAAATTATGATATGAGTGTGACTGTAGCTCCAGTGCAACATTAAAATGTAGAAATCTTTTTCCTTTTTACATTTTGGGTAATGTATGTGAATATTGTACATGGTGTTAAGTATTTCTCTTACCTGCTGCAGAATGACCATGACTGTAGCCTGTGTGTTTATTCCTGGACATCAGAGGGGACCATGTGACACCCTAAAAAAGAAAATTGTATAAGGCATGCTTTTCTACATTATTTTACACCAATCATGTCCATAGTTCTTCTTAAATTGGCCGAACACACGTGCACACAGACGCATGTGCACTCAGTAAGGGGCATCACAGCACTATTGTTGTGCACCGGTTGTTTGTCATTCGAGCCGAAAGAATCAGACATCGCCTCCCATCAGCTTGGTCTGGCTCATTTCCTCTGAGGCTGTTCATAAGGTCTAAGTTGTCGCTATCCATCTGGAAAAATCATTCAGACTCTCATGCTTCCTCTACACGATTACTCCATCTATACGCATTACAGGACCACATCTACTGTATATCGACACCAGCATTTACGTTCTCTACACCGTTGAACTAATTTAGATTGGACCTGATGCTTTCCTTGTAAAACAGCCACACCAACATAACATGCAACCAAATAGAGGATATTATTATGCCAAAACACCCACAGATTTACTTCACATATTAAAAATTATATTATGTTAGCTCAAAAGTCGCGCTACTAGCTGTGGGGCCATTCATGGCAAGCAAATGAAAAGTAGGAAGAAAATGTGCAATAATTTTTAGCACAGGCCAAAAAAAATTTCAATTGCAGGCCACCAAGAAAATAATAAAGTTTGGTTAGAAAACATGATGTTGTGTATTAATTGGGAAAAATGTAGAAATGTAAATTAGCTAGCAGGGTAATTATTTTTTAATGTTCTTTTTTTCTACCAATCTATCGATTTATCTATTAAGATTACTTTTCATGTACATGTGCAAAGTAATTTGTGTACGATATTTTGTGTAATAAAATCACTCACTTACTCATTCATCTTCTATACCACTTTATTCTGTATACCAAGTCACAGGGGGCCTGGAGCCTGTGCCCGGAGATCTGGACTGATCTGAACATGCCAATCCATCGCAGGGCACAAACACAATTATAGTACACACTACAGGCAATTACACACCTTCACACACCACAGGCAATTTAGGAACACCAATTAGCCTAATGTGCATGTCTCTGGACTGTGGGAGGAAATCCACCAAGCACAGGGAGAACATGAAAAAACTCCATGCACGCTGACCTGAGGCGGGAATCGAACCTGAACCCTAGAGGTGCAAGGCGACAGTGCTAACCATGAAGCCACCATGCTGTCTGGAAAAATCAACAAAATTCCTTGCAGTGTGGTCTGCTTTTCTGACATTGTGTGGGTTTCCTATGAGCAGGAGTAGCTCAGGAGTTAACGTGCTGGCCTACTGATCAGAAGGTCCCAGGTTCAAACCCCGGCACCACCATGTTGTCACTGTTGAGCCCTCGGGCAAGGCCCTCAACTGCTCAGTTTAATGATGACCTTAAGATGCAAGTTGTTTTGGATAAAGCCATTTGCCACAATATCATAAATGTTTATCCATACTCATTAATAAAAAGCATAGGCTGCCCCTTTCCTGTATGTTTATGTTTTCATATTCCAATTTAATGTCAATAGTTATAAATTTGATTTCATTTGAATACTTTATTTCGAACATGAATCAATAAAACAAATAAAACAAATTAATTAATAATATAAAATAAACAAGCAAAATCTAAATGTTCGAAAAGGAGTAGGTAAAAATATAAACTTATTTAATCCTACCCCTTTTGATTAGTTAACATTTATCATACCAAACATTATATACACACACATACACAAACTTATTAATATATATACACATACTCTACTGTATATATACACACAAATCATGGGATGACAAGCATTTAATGCATAAGACTATATTAAGCAATATTGCTTCACAAACCAGAATTAATAGTGATATGACTGTGCTGCTAAAAAGATTAAACCAGAGCTACTTACTGTTATTTGCTGACAAATATCTTATCATTAGTAGTGGCGATTTCTCCTGCTAATCAGTAATTTATATAATAGTTTTGTGGCTAAAGGAAATGCTCCACATTGACTCACTAATTGGTCTGCTGTCTCAATTTAACTGTAATAAATCCAATCAACTTAAAACAGCTGCATTGGTATTAAGGTGCTCTACTCTAGTGTACGGTCAGCATCCTCTCCTCTTTTTCACATAACAGATGTAAAATGAACATCATACTCAAGGGGAAGACAATGTAATGACCCATCGTCTGGTTCCTATTAAAGTCCAGGCAGTTAATGTGGCGTGGACACGCAGGGGTGAGCAGGCTAAATGAGGAGCCATGCTCATTGTCATTAATATTTCAGTGTCTAGTTAAGCCGAAAGAGAATTCGACATAAAGGACACAGTGCAGACAAGAGTGAAACAGACCATGCGGTACTCCGCGCAAAGTATAGAATATATGTTGTT
The DNA here is from genome assembly GCA_026413445.1 of Dolichallabes microphthalmus. Taxonomy (NCBI): domain Eukaryota; kingdom Metazoa; phylum Chordata; class Actinopteri; order Siluriformes; family Clariidae; genus Dolichallabes; species Dolichallabes microphthalmus. The sequence goes on from JAOTQY010000034.1 coordinate 27,482,186, forward strand.
GATTTGCACTTAATGTAGTTTTCCATTAAGACAAAAACACAATAGTAAAGAATACATTTTTCCTACCACAGAATCTCTTGCAGTAACATTAAGTAATGATTCAGATCTCAGATTTTATCTGAACATCATGCAAAACAATGTCATTCAATATTGTACACTTTTAATTGGCTTTGTATTTCGATTAAAACATAAAATACTGAAATACTTACATTGCTATTTCGGTTATATGTCTAGTAGCCGAGTGCAGAGAAAGCAAAAGAAACAGGAGGAGCTTAAAAAAAATGCTGACAAACAAAAAATGGTAGCCAGGTTTTTTTAAGTAGTTAATAATTGTTATGATTGCTCCTGTTAAATTGCATCACATGCAAAACCTGCCCCCATCAGGTTTACATTTTAAGAGGATGTGTGGTAAAGAACAGCGATCAGCCATAACATTAAAAGCGAAATGTTATGCCCAGTATTTTAGGTTCCCTTTGCACCACCAGGGAAGCTCTGGGTGTATATCTTCGCCAGCAATTACTTTTTTCAGCAAAAAACCCATGAGGACACAGACAGATAACTCAAGATGCAAATCTTAAATGCTTTGGCAAAAATAACAATTAAACACTTTGTGATTAAACATACTTAATCACCCAAAGAATGTCTGGTTTCTTAATTTTTCATTAAATCTACCTGGGTCAAGTGGATGGTGCAACCTAAAATATTTGTTTATAAATAAATAAATGCATTAATCCACAATCAATTCTTCATTAATATCACAAGATGCAAACCATATATCAACAGTAAGGCCCGATTCAAAGAAATACTTAGATCCGAACATACAAGCTCATTGGCCAAGCAAGGTGGAGGTAAATATCATTGCTTGCATACATTCTAGATACAGTAGGTGTATTTAGAAAGAGTGCGAATGAATTCATGGTCATAATTTTGTCCACCAATTTACAGAGAAATGCATTCAATCTAATTGGGAGGATCTTCATCATACAGCAAAACAATGATTCCAATCACACTGCCAACACAACAAAGGACTTCATGAGTGGGCAGAGTGGAAGGTTTTAGACTGGCCAGGTCAATCAGAAGACTTTAACCCAATTGAGCTTGCATTTCATTTTGTAAAGAGGCCTCTCAAAGGAAAAACCCCTGAAGACAAACAAGAACATGAAAGATTATAAAAAGAATATAACAGTTTGCTAGGGCTATTAAATATAATTAATATGTGTTATTTAATGATATGTGTTATATACATACATTATACATACATTATATA
>JAOTQY010000034.1:27498444-27509982 GCA_026413445.1 Dolichallabes microphthalmus
AAGCCTCCTGGGATAGGCTCCAGGCCCCCCGCGACCCTGAACACAGGATAATGCGGTATAGAAGATGACTGACTGACATATTGGTAGATTATTTTGGTCTATTTTTGCAAAGGAGACACCAATGACCAGGTATTATTTGGTACGAAAACGATATAATATATATATTTTTGCAATAATCATCTCAATAACTTTATGTCTACAAAGTAGACTTGTACTGTCATCCCAACCAACATGCCAATGACCAAAAGGAGGTGTGCCTAATAAACTGGCAGTTCAGGCTGTAACCCAGAATATGTTTGAATATTTGTCTAGGTTTGAAACAATGACTCTAATGCAACTCATTAGGCTCCTTCTGTTTTGTGCTACACTTTATCTTCAAACACCTGATGGATCTGCATTTAAAATGACCCATGGTGTCCGTGAGACAAACTCTAAAATGAGTCCTGAGTTTCCTGAGAGCACATTACACATCGAACCTAAAATCACCGTCAGCGTCATTCTGGGAACTGCTACAGAGCTACAGTGTGGGAACGAGACCCGAGAAGGTAAACATCCACAGATTCTGCCTGTTGCTAACAATGAGGTTCCAGGTTCTAACCTCTAAACATGCTCTTCTTCATCTGTTCTCTAGGACTGGTTCTGTCGTGGCAGACCCCGTTTGGATCCTTTGGAGAAAGATTCCACTTCACCAACAAGGACCCGATAGAGATGATTAACGGCAATCTGAGGATCTCGAAGGTGACAATAAATCATGCTGGACTCTACAGCTGCCACCTTGTGGACAGTAGAGGCACGACACTCATTCCATACAGTGTGAATGTACAGAACAGAAACATAAGAACAGCCAGAGAGGCCGAGACGCCCACCGATGGTTACTCAGATGCACACTTCGCAGCAGCCGTCTCGTCGTCAGTCTTGGTCACCTTTATAGGTGCGTTTACGCTCGGTGCGTTAAGCCAACCCTACGTCATTAAGGGTCTACAAAGAACGAGGGCCAGGATTTGTCCTAAAAAAAGCAGCCGCCAAGACACATCAAAAGAGACTGTGATTTTCTGCAGAAATCCAACCTCTGACGAATGCACTGTAGAATTTGCGCCAGAGTCCTCAGCCTCCATCAATTCTCCTTCTAACATCAAGACAAACCAAGATGAGCCTCGCTTGGAAGATGACTCAGTAAGCAGCGACGTTGAAAACGGAATTAACAGCAGATCAAACGAAAAAGCTGATGATACATCAGATCAACACGAAGACCAAGAAGGAGAGGAACAGAAAGCCGGACAGGGGTCAGAGACGATGGCGCACAAACAAGCCAAAAGGGTTATTAAAGTATACAACTATGATGATGATGGGAACCGATACAGCCATATTAAAGAACCTCAGGATATCCCCACACCCAGACAGAGAGTGCTGTCGCTTACTCGACTCCAAAGCATCATGAGTGAGGTGGAATCAGCAGATTTTTATACAACCAAAGACTCAAGCGAACCAGATGAAGCTCTCAGCATGGCCTAAGCAAACAATCTGGACAATTTTCGTTAGAGCATATTCTTAGTACCATGCTTTAGGATAATATCAGGAAAAAAATGGAACACTTGAACTAAAGTTAATGCGGTTAACACACAATGGAAGTCTATATCATCAACATCTTTTTCCTAAAAACATGCCGAGTCCTATAGCTCATGAGCGAGTCTGTGTAACATTACTGAGGAACTGGATGTGATTTAAGGTTGAAATATCTACAGAACCTATGGACTGCCATAATTTACTGGTATCTGAGGACATCTCACTTCTGTCCAACGTTAATCCTAATTTCATTGTGTTTGATCTTTTTCATCATCATCATCATCATCATCATCATCCTTCTCATCAGGAGTCTGTCAAGAAAGCTTTCCTTTCGCTTGCCTGTCTTACTTTTCTTGAGCAGTTTCCTCCTACTCATCATCACCTGAAAAAAATGTTTATCCTTAACTTTAACTTTTATCCTTATTTTTATATTTGCTATCCTTCTGCAATCAAGGATGAACAGGTTTCTCCACATCATCATCATCATCATCATCATCATCATCCGCCCACTGATCATTGTGTGAAGTATTTCCTTGGTCCTGAGTGGGCAATTCTACCTCACTATTGCTATCATCATCATCATCATCACTTTCATTCCGGTACATTTAAGCCCGACCTTAAAGCAAGACCATACCTTCTATAACTACCAACTCTGTTTCTGAGCAGTGGATTGCAAAGCCTTGTGATGTTTCTCCTAAGTGTCATCCAGAGAGACCTGACACTCTCACTCTCTCGTCTTCTATACCGCTTTATCCTGTATTCAGGTTCCCGGGGACCTGGAGTCTATCCCAGGAGACTTAGGACACGAGGCAGGGTACACCCTGGACAGGGTGCCAATCCATCGCAGGGCACACACACACATACACACACTCATTCACGCACTACAGGCAATTAGCATAACCTACATGTCTTTGGACTGTGGGAGGAAACCAGAGTACCCGGAGGAAACCCACCAAGCACAGGGAGAACAACTCCATGCAGAGACGGGAATTGAGCCTGGCCGGGAATCGAACCCGGACCCTGGAGGTGCAAGGCGACAGCCACTCAAACATTATAAGCACACATGCACACTGGTATATATATATATATATATATACACATGTATTTTTTAAAAATGGGTTAAATGGAAGTCATTGTCATTCAGCATGAAAATTATTATGAATATGCTTAGATTACAAGGACGTGTTGTTTAATGTTTAACTGTTTTATGACTACCTGCTATATTGTGAAGCCTGTGAAATCTGTTTTAGTGCTTTTTTCACTTCAAGATAATGTGACTTTAATTTGACTAGGTTTCCCAATATTCTGTGTTAAACCTTGAGTCCAGGGTTCAGGGGTCAGGTATGTTCCTGTGCCTCCTCGTTTTGTGATGTGACTGAACTGTTCCTGGTTAAGGCTTCATTAGCTTCCTTATTTAAGCTCCTTGATTTTTCAGCTTCCTGCATTTAAATCCCAATGTGGGTAAAATATTATCATCATCCGTGTCATGAGATGCTGGGTCGCCACTGTCTTTATTTTCATTATCTACTCCTTTTTGCCATCATATAAATTCTATTGGAGGTTAAAAATGACTATGCACAAATTTTTGAGTAAAAGTACAAATAAAAAGTTGCCTCAAACTCTTCACACACACTGGTGACTACATGTTCTTCAGCGTCCTCCAACATTGGGAATGGGATGTGGTGGAACCTTATAATGTATCCAGGATTTGTATAGTACTTCTAGAAAAGTACTTAGTGGATGTATAAAACCTGAACAAAGATCAATTCTTTATATGAAGATTTTACTTAAAATACTACTTCGGAAGATAAGACACCTGCGAGGTATACGGTTTACAAGAACATATGTGCATGCGGTGATGCATCTCAAAGTGGAGGTAATCCAAAGTTTACCAATAACATGTCTAAAGGTGTTTTATGTCTCTTAAACTGCAATTTATTACTAAAGGATAACCCCTTTAGTTTTAGGGATAAATGTAACATTGTAGAATATCTTAGACAAGTTTCTGCTATCATGTATCATGTCTTGTGCAAAAGTTTAGGCACCCCTTGATAAATAACAGATTTTGAAAAGATCGAAAATTGAAAAGATGTTAACACAGTCTCTTGGAAATGTAAAACAATGCACAATATTTTCAGCAAATATTGATGCATAGTCATAAATTGAAGATAGTGGCACTGTGCAAAAGTTTGGGCACCCTACATAATCAGTACTTAGTAACGCCTCCTCTGGCAGATATCACAGCCTTCTAACATCAATTTAAAAGTCTTGTACTTCTAGTTCTGTAATAATCCATAGTGGATTTCGAGGTATGTTTAGGATTATTGCGCGTTGTAGAAGTCACCCTCTCAGTAGCTTTAGCTTTTTTTACAGATGGTGTGATGTTTGCGTCCAGAATTTGCTGGTATTTAGCAGAATCCATTCTTCCCTCCACCCATGCAATGTTTCCTGTGCCACTGGCTGCAACACAACCCCAAAGCTGATGATAGATTCACCCCCATGCTTAATAGATGGCAAGGAGTTCTTTTCATGAAAAGAAATTTTGCCTAAGACTGTTATATGCCATCATCAGCCTCTTTATTCATAAGAATTATATATTAAAAGCATAAAACAAACAAAAAAACAGCTCATCACTCATAACTAGAGCCCTCCGGCCTGAACACATTTGTGTGGCGCCGACACTGGAGACTCCTTCGATTTATGTATGTTAAATATTGAATACTAATTATATTGCAGCAGTTGGAATTTACCCATATCACTACGCTTTAAGATATTTTTTTTTATTCCCATTATTATTAACCTTCGACTATGCGGTGCCCACATAGCTACTACAGAAGCAATGTGTTGGGTGTTATGAAAAAATCTACCATTATTTGACCAATCAGACTCAAGACTTCAACAGCAGGTTGGGTTTTTGAGCATGCTGCAAACACATTCAGCAAAATACAGTTGTTCCATACAGTTCCTTTATTTTCATTTGAAAACACTATAAACAAAAATATTACATAAGCAGATGACTTCCCTCCACCAGACACAACAACATTGGCAATGAAACTGCTGTGAAAGACGCAACACATTTAAAGCAGTTTCCTCTGTTTCAGACATTTTCCTTTTTCGGTTTTAAGTAACACTGTAAGTCTATGGTTGTGATGGATCCACAAGAAGCAAGATGGCTTTCCTGGGAAGGGGGGGGGCGACTGTTTCTCTGGACTGTTTAATGTGGAGGAATGGCGTCCATTGATGTGCTTTTGCCCTTATTTATTAATTTTTTTACACACATGACCATGTGGTGCTATAAAGTCAGTCTGGCTTTATACCATTCCACAAACTCGTCCAGCATCACCGGCCCTGCGGAGGACAGAATAGATGGGGTTAGCGTCAAATCGGCTGAGGAACAAAACAAACGGCATTGAACAGTTTCTAATTTCTTATTTGCTCAAACAGGTGTGGATAGTAGTTTCTATATCCTCTTTCGACATGCACATACTGTATAGTGGGCCTACTGATCACAATAGTCTAATAAATGCTTTAAGAGCTGTGTGCTACATTGCCAGATTGGGCAGTATAGTATGTGTATATAATGTGTGTGTGTATATACACTAAAAAAAAATGTACACGCACTTCAGAAAAAGAAAAACTGTTGTGGTCATCAAGTCCATTACACCTTACCAGGGATTCCAAGCATAGTTTTATAATTTTCCTTATCTAGGTGGATTATCACGTGCTACAACTATAGGCTCCAGGCCCCCAGCGACCCTGAACACAGGATAATGCGGTACAGAAGATGACTGACTGACTGACAACTATAGCACAATTTCAAGGCCTAGGAGTTGACAACATGCGACACTACAGTTTAAAAAATCAAATAACCACAAAAGAAATGATTAATTCCGGTACACCAAGAGTTCAGACTTACAAGCTCCGTCCTCGTCGTAGTTACTGAGGTCCGAGTTAACAGTGCGGCTAAACTCTAAGACGTTGTACCACTGGTCCTTGTTCATGACTTTATACTTAGATTGCTAGAAGGAGAAGAGAAAGTGTAAGTATTATGTTTGGACTAAAAGTTCAATACCGCTTGCTGGGAATAAAATCTAAACCCACATCACCTAAAAATAGTCTGAGAAATACAGGTAGGTTTGAAAAGTGATTTCTTTTTCCCTTAATTTTGCTATAAGTGTGTTTTCACTTCCAGTATTGCCTGGTTTTAATATCTCGACAGATAATTAGGTCAAAAGACAATTAGTTGAAGAACAACGAATAAGACAAAGGTTGGGACGGAGCAAGTTTCTCCTAAAATATGCTTCCGTGTTGATGGCACCAAATACCCAAACAAACATTTCCATAAAAAATATAACTAGAGACTGAATTGTGTCTACAACTAGAATTGTGAGATAGAGGCATAGTGGTGTTGCTTTTCCAATGCAAAATCTTCAAACCAGCCCATTCTTCTCCTACATGGTAAATATTTATTATGTAGTCCATGAATCTGGTGAACGCGTGAGAGAGGAGAGGCCGTGGTTTATCCCGGTTGCCGTAGCAGCTGATTCTCACATTGAATGAAACATGATCTCTCCCATTTACTTGAATCAGAAAGTGACTGTCCTTATTCTGAGCTGGATTTCTTGAGAGCTGTTAGCGCTCAATCTTTTTATTCTGACTGTTTGAAAGAAGAGACTTTAATTTTGTTTCATGTGAGGTTTGGTGTGTGTACTTCCAAAAACTTTGGTCACAGAAGCAATTAAAATGCATGCTTGATTCTGGCAGATTTTAAGACAAATCGTTTACAATTAAATGCATCAGATCGCAAATAAACATCCACAATGACCAAAAGGTGTTAAACTTATCATTCCCCTTTTTTTTGGAGCAGTCAAAAAATATTATAAATATTATAAGGGGCATATGCAAAATTGAGGAAGAATTTGCAACAGAGAGAACCAAAAGTATTTTTTCTGCGATTCATTGTCTCAAGAGTTTTGGAAGCAGTTTTTGAAGATCCAATAAGGCCAAAAATGAGCGAGCTACAGTAGGACACCTGTGGGAGCAAAAAGCTGCAGCATAGCCCCCAAACGAATCCTCCTAACTTGAAAACGGGATATTTCTTTCTTTCTATTCAAGGGAAATAATAATAATATAATAACAACAACAGTGGCCCTCCTATTAATGAACACACACCCACCTCCAAAAACTGGTGAAACACAGGAAATAGGGGCCACGTCCTTCCAAGAAGCAGCGCCAACATTGACTTTGCCGTGTCCATGTCTAGGCTACGCTGGTCTTTATCCTAGAGATACATAACAGGCAGAATAATGAATAATCATAATGACATTCTATTAAACATGGCTACAACATAAATTCAATTCAACAATATAATTCGTCCTGCAATCAAAATCTTCCTATAATCAAAAATTAAAAAACAGCATAATGATGCCATTATTCTAATGATTCTGCTTCTGTAAAATATCCAGAGCCATGTGCTCTTTTGCCTAGTTAGCCTGAAGCTGCTGCTGCTGCCCCTAGAGGCTTTACGATGGTATACACAGACCTCTAGACTGCAAAATAATCTCACCCTGGCAAAGTCAAAGGCGTATCTGTAAATGTTCCTGAACACGACCGCGTCATTCAGCTGAGAGCGCAGATATTCGAGTTTGCCTTGTAACCGTTCTGTGCAGTCACACCTGTTTCAAAAGGAAAGGGAGGTCAACATTAACAAGCTGGTGACCGGACGCATTCCCAGCTTCACCAGAGTATTACTGAGGGAGTCTCTTACTGCAGTGATGTCATTCCCTTCATCCACTCTTCTTTTGTGAAAAATCCCATATTTGGAGCTTCTAGTTTCCAGGCTAAGACTAACATGACAATCTGGAGGAGAGACACAAAGAACATTTTAGAAATGTTATGTGGCTGAGTAGTTGGTACCTAGATCAAGGCAGAAGGGAGTAGGGAAACAAAACAGGCTGATAAGACGCACAATAGGCCTCAATTATCAAGCTAAAAACAAATGGACAAGAGCACTTAAACAAGAAATGCAGTATTTGTCAAAATCCCATTACATTTATGAGTTAAAAAAAATATATCATCCGCATTCTGGCTGTAGTATTTATTTGTAATCAACTTAAAAGACAATTACATCATTTTCGACAATCTCCTCGCTTTTCAGCACACCAGGTCTATCGGTTAACGACTTTTTATTTGCGCCCCAAATGCACCGGGTCTCACTTCTGATGAAGAAGTGATCTTCGTCCTCGTGGGGCTCGTTCGAGGGGACCAAACAGATGAAAGTCAGAAAGATCAAGACTGTAGAGAGGGTGCTTTAACACCTCAAAACAATGTTTTGTAGGCAGAAGTGTGCATCGTCATGCAAATTCACGGCAGTTACAAATGAACTCGTGTAACACATTCAGACAGTAGCCTTGAGAGACAATACAAGTGCGGGTAATTTTTGTCTCACCCTCAGGAGACTCACTGATGCAAACACTGAACGATTCTTGCCTTTGCATCATACATTTAGTGATGACGTAATATGAATTACAACTGGCCATTTAATTAGGACATAAGAAAAGTTTTAATGTGTGTGTAACATAAACCTGTGATGGCTGAGGTGCGTTACTAGACTGTGGTTGCAAAAAAAAAATTTTTTTAATTAAAATCAATGACTTGAGAAAACACTAACGTTTTCTGGTTCAACGCCTATATCCTCACAGAACTTCTCCATACCCTCTGGTCCCACCACATCATCCGGCCCTGAGGGGAGCAAAACGACAAGATGCCCGGATTAATCCGGAAGGAAATGTGACTTTACAGTACGGTATAACATGATAAGCTTATTAAGCATAACTGTAAATCAGCTTTAAGCAAAAGCAGGAAGAAGAGGCATACCTGCATACTCGTAAAACCAGGCAAGGCACTTCTTGCTGGAAAACTGATCTTCAGGGTTTATCAATCTCCCAGGAGTCTGTGTCCTACAGTAACTGGAAAGAGTGAATTATTCCAATAAAATCACTGTCGGGTAATTCCATATATAGAGACTAATCTGATAAACACAAAATAATCTTTCCTGATTTTTATTTATTTATATTGTTAAACAATGCTTAGGCATTGAAAATGTACAGTAATCTCCTTTGAACAGTTGATACTGAGATGTGTCTGCTACGTATGATCTGTAAAGCCTTAATAACGGCTCTAATATGAGGCTGGTTTCTTGAACATGAACTTCTCCTCTGCAGCAGAGGTGAGTTTTGGTCTTATGGTTTTTCTGGGAAGGTCTTCATGAGAGCCAGTTCCTTCATGGTGCTTGATGGGTTTTGCAAACGCACTTGACAATACTGTTCTTGTAAGAATTATTCCAGAAGAGCTGACATTCTTGTCTTAAAATAATGGTTATTGCTGACTGTTGTTGTAAATTACCTGATTTCATATTTATTTCATAGTTTTGAGGGAAAAAAATGCACACAAGAAAAACAGTATTGTTCTAGAATATAGAAAAAGTAAAAATTTTTGACTGGTACTGCCCATGAACCAGGATCACTCACATAACCATCCATACCCAAATATACAGAATTAACATTACAAAAATGACACAGTGGACAAAGCAGAAGTATATTGTCACTGTCAGCCAACTAGTACTTACACATACTCTCTGTGACAGGTTTTCCTTTGTTTATGCTTCATTTGCATCATTATTCCTAAAACCAATGTAAGCCCCTATGGCACAGGTGCTCAGGTCCGATCATCATTGTTTGCAATTATATAAATAAATTTTGCTTAGAATATTTGTCTTTTTAGGGACACATCACAGTGTCAAGAACCAACTAGAGACTGGGAATATAACCTGATGATAACCACACTGTTGAGTCAAAATCCTGTACTATATTCATGATAAATATCTGAGCCAAACTATCGCTTTACAGTTCTACTGAGTGTAAATCCTGTGATGCACAGTCTAGTTACACATCCAGAAGGAAAGCACTTTGGCCTACCTGGTGATTTTGCACTTCCGAATGCTGGGGTCTTCAGAACCAGAGGACTTTCTTTTCTTTTTCACAGGCATAACGAGGTTCCCAGAAGGTAGATTTTGCTTCACAGAATCTGTAAAATTTGGATATAATAGAATTAAACAAATAAATTTCTCACACTGGACATTAACTGGCAAGCAAAAATTCCTGAACAAAACCTAGACGAATCTTATACCTGTGTGCACGCAGCAACTTTGTCCATTCAAGTCAAGAAAATTCTTCAAGAGAGAGAAAAACAGAACATCAGAAAATTTCAGGCAATGCCAAATTACAGGAGACAAGTTGGAATGTTAAGAAAACAGAGATGAAGCAAAATAAGGCGAGAAGGGCCCGAGAGTCAGGTAAGTGGGAAAAGGACACATCTCTGAGGAGAACATGGCTAATTAGTGTGTGTTGCTTCAAGTGTGTGTGTGTGAGAGAGACAGAAGTTCACTTTTAATGGTTTATTAAGTTCATATTAACTGAAAATAAAACCTGACTAACAGCAACACAGTCACTAATTATCCACGTCCTCTTCAGGTGTGAATCCTTTCCCACTTATCCCAACTCTCGCGTCATTCAAAAAGTGGCGTTTGGCCACGCCCCCTCGCCATCACAAAGCAATTACTTCTGATTCTAGAGTCTGTTTTGCCCGAGTTAAGAGTGAAATGTTCCCACACTAGATTTTTTTTGCTCGTAAAGGAGTTGGCCATCGCACTATTACTCACTTCACTCCTAACATCTACATGTCAGAGCTTTCAGTTTGCATGAGAGTCAAGTGTCATGACATCATTAATTAATCAACAGTTAAATTTATTGTAAACTAAATTGATTAGCAATTGTAGTCAACCACAGTGATTAATCACTGCACCCCTATCCACAGTCAAAATCACATCCTCCTCCTCAAACGGTGGAAGAGGACATGAGGGCTGGTTCTTAGATGAATTACATAAACCTGACTTGACAGCAGGGAAACCACTAATGGAGTATATTTTCTTATGCGTTTTTTTTTTGTGGTCTACAACAATTTAAAAGCAGAGACAACAGGTTTTTCACATCACATATCTGATTACATCATTTTCTGATCTCAGATAATCACAGATGTACTTATCTTTCTCAGACTAATATTTAATCATAAAATAATCAAAGCAGGATAAATATTCAGCCTCATCTAGAATTAATTACTGCATGTAAAATGTGATACACAATACTAAAGCATGAATCTGCGTCTTGAATCATTGTTTCAGCACAGTTTAGCAAACAAATATTTACTAACTAATAAATCTCAGTCTTTTAGTTATTCTTTTGCTACTGCAACGACTAGTCTAATAAAGACAGGGAAAAATCTATTTAGTTATGAATGGAGATTCTTTTGTGTACCTATTCATGTATCACCACACTAGGTCTGCAACAACTAATCAATAAAATCGATAATGAAATTCGTTATCAACGAATGCCGTTATCAATTAGTTGGGCTGCTCACGTTACTGAGGAGCGCGACCACAAGATGCACAAATACACAAAGATACACAGCCGCTCGCGCAATGGCGGTTACAGAAGCGTCTGCAGGAAAAAGCGCGCGCCCCAAGTCCTCCAAGGTATGGGAGCAATTTACATTAAGCGCCTCTAAAAAGACGGTAAATTCAATCGTAACCTGCACGCTATGCAAGACCAAGCTTTCATGGCATGGCAGTACCACAGTCATGTACGAACACTTAAAAAGAAAACATGTTGGTGTTACGGATGGTGAAACATCAGCAGAGTAAGTAACAACTGTATGTCTTGTTTAAAGTGCTTTTGTTTAAACTGTTTGCTAACTTCGGGACAGTCGCGCTAGATCTGTTCACTTGCTACTTGCTAGCATCACATTGCGCAATCACCTCATGAGCAATAGTGACTTGTTAAACGGCGCTACTTTAGATCAGCTTAAATTACACGGTGCTAATAACAGGAGAATATTACATTTAGTGATTGTTGTGGTTTT
>JAOTQY010000034.1:27619486-27630954 GCA_026413445.1 Dolichallabes microphthalmus
TCCATAAATCTCCTCTTTGGTCTTCCTCTAGACCTCCTGCCTGGCAGTTCCAACCTCAGCATCCTTCTACCGATACAGTATACTCACAATCTCTCCTCTGAACATGTCCAAAACACCTTAATCTGTCCTTATCTCCAAAACATCTTGCATGGCTTGTCCCTCTCGTCCCTGGATAAACCAGAATAAATCCTGTGTACAAACTGGTGTGGATGGACCAAGTGTGAAAAGACCCTGAAACACTGATGAGGGTCTTGATATGTTTACTTTCGAGACAGAAGCGTTAAAGTCTCCTCCGCTCAATATGGCGCCCAATCAGGGCCTGGTGGTCCATCTGTCCATGTTGTGTGTGTGTGTGTGTGTGTGTTGGGATGATAATCATGATGTTAACGACCACATAGTCCAGGCAGCTGCTGTGTTAGAGTCCTGAGGGAGAACAGGACTCTCTCTCTCTCTCACACACACACCATGAGCAGGATGCAGCCAGCTGGTATCAACTCCTTTCCTGTTAAAACCGCAAAATTAGACCTGTTTCAACACTGAACATGAAATATTTCTGTTATGTTGTAGTCCATGTTTGTTCACATAACCTCCTGAAGGCTCCTACCATTATAGCTATACGTCCAATGCTAAACATCCAATTCAACTTCACTTGCAATAGGAGCATCCACTCTCCCACTACATGTCTGGAGTGTGGTCGTGTTCATTCAGAAAAAAACCACGATCAAGAGGATCAGGTACTGACGTCAAACCAGGCGACCTGGAGTGTATCCCGGTTCATCTCAAAGGTGCTCAGTAGGATTGAGGTCAAGACTCTCAAGATCTTCCACTCCATCCTTGACAAATCATGTCTTCATGGGTGTCGGTTTGTGCAAAAAGAGCACCGTTATGCTGGAACAGCTTGACGTGCAGTGAAAGGAAATTCTGTGGCAACGATTCTAAAAAGGCCAAACTTCTGTTTTTTTTTCGCCATGATGTGTATTTTCTCATCTGCACCGGAATTGTTGGTAGTGTAAACATGCAGAACCTGACTGCTACAGCATCGATCCTGATTCCTCTACCACCAACAAGTCCAGTCTAGTCCTTCTTGTTGGCAATTTGTATTCCAGACATACCCTTATAATCACCTTCAAACATGAAGAGAGCTGTTACAGAAAAACTATTTCAGATATCTGAACTTGCAGTGACCTTGACCCTGTTTGGATTCGTTCCCAAATCTGTTCGGTTCATCTCTTGGTTATAATGATGATTCAATATAAATCCTATAAATGTTTAACAGCTCATTTTAGACCCTGTGATAAGAAGAATCCCAGACTTGCGCTTGGGCAGCCAGATAATATATATATAGTCGCGATAAGATCATGAATTGTGGTCCATTTTTAATTGTTATATTGTAATACTAGGGGTGTTAATCCTGATTAAACGTTTGCAACGAACAAAATTCATAGAAACAGGAATTAGTGGGGACCAGCTGATACAATATCCTCACAACGGAATCAATTTGCATTGCGATTCTTTTATGTAGCATTTTATAAGTATCCCAATTCTAAGATACATTAATATATATGTGTGCTCGCGACTATATGCTAGATGTGCCTGCGACTTACGTGGAATATAATTGCAGATTTCAATTGCACACTCATAAGTGCGTATTAAAAGATGTACAGTACAGTTGAATTTTGAGACAAACTAATGATTTTTCAAGGTCGTTTTTTTATGATATAACAGCATTTGTGCGTTTGTGCGTGCACAAACGGACAGACAGACAAAAATTATAATAAATTGCTAATTTGTTTTTTGCATAAGTGACCTCAGTAATAATGAAACAAAAACGAGGATATTCCTCTTCTTTACTTGTGTCGCTTTTCTTTCTCATTCCATTATGGATTGTATATGTCTATACAGTATTTCACATTCACATATCACAGAAAGAAATAACTGTACTGTATATTGTGTCCTACTATTTAATCAGTCACAACCACTTTGTTGCTCTTTGTTTTGGATTTGAACAACAATCGCTAAAATGATCACGATTATCTGAGGTGTTCTGCAAAATCTAGGAACCACAGCACACCTTTTATACAAGACAGGATTACTTATTATACTTATTAAGCTGAGTAAAGAGTGTGATTATGAAACACAAAAAAGACACAAAGGCACTCAAAGTTTAGTTGCTCTCACTGGAAAAATGTTCGGATGGAAGATCCGGGCTGGAGAAACACAACTTTGGATTGAGAAACATCTAAACAATGAACACAAAGTGATGGAGGGATTAACACTCATTGAAAAAAAGAAAAGAAAAGGAGAGAAGATACAACGCAAACCTTGCCTTTCTGTCCAACCAAAAACAGCAGGATGTGTAATCGTATGAAAGGAAAGACTCTGGCAGCTACAATTTCACTACGGCTATTGTTATCAGCTATCTACAAATTATGAAAGCTTTAATATCTGGGAGTCTCATTTAATCGACCGTCCCGTCCCACTTACTGTCAATCATGTCGGTAGAAATGCGAGAGTAACTGCTGACAAGGAGCAGAGGAGTGACAGATGAAATGTGAATTAAAGATCGCTTGGCTTGAAAAAATGCAATAAAAGGAGCGGTGACTGACAGACAAGTGAGGATTTAAAGATCAGTTAATAATGTTAGCAAAATTGGTTTAGATTTAAATGGGGTGTCTTTAGTGTGAGGGAAAGACAAAAGGATTAAAATAGGCGTCTTCGTGCTGTTTGTTGTGAATAACGCTCTCATTCTACACCTAGGAAAAGTTTCAAAGCATTAACAAAGTATTAATAAGGTATTAATAGCTAAACCTTGGTGGTCTCAGAAAAACTACTGTTAGTAGACAAATGCATCTGTATCACTTCATCAGAACAGGTAAATCTGTGCCTGAGATGTACACAAATTACCTTTTGCTGCCATTTGCTGAAGTTCCATCATAACATCAGATCAGATGAATCTACTGTACTGTCAGAGGATAACCATTTCATGCAAGTATATAATAAATCCTCTACACTCTAAACAGTCTCTCTACAGACCATGTCAGTCTTGAGCCGCCCCTTATTTCCATTTCTTCATAGTACATTAAACTAAATGATGTAGACTAAATTAAAACAACAAATGTTTTACTGCATCAGGCTGCAAAGTGCCTAAAGATACAATTTATCAATTGGCTGTTTGTAAAACCCTCAGCAGCGACCTCATTTCCCCTCTCGTCTGTTCCAATCACTCGGCATTCATCATCGTCAGCAGTGTTGGGTTTAACGCATTAAAAAGTAACAAAGTTACTATTTCACCTATGCGGTTTGACTATGCGAGGACCGACGCGCGTAAAGATGGAAACCTAATTACAACGGCAAAACTCGAGGTGAATCATGATGAACTGTACTTGTGGCCACCGCGCAAGACCGCGTAGGTGAGATAGGGGTATTAGTAGGTAACAGATTATGAGCCAAATTTCGCCGGATGATGATGGTAGAATATTTATAAAGGTCCTGACTAAAACAACATGCATGAGGAATCACAAAGGAGTTTTCATTTTCTGCAGTGGAAAAGTACTCAAACTAGTTACGTTTATCAGAAAGTAACGCTGTAACATAACTTTGTAATGTAATTAGTTACTTTAAAAAGTAACGTCCCCCAACACTGATCGTCAATATACTGATCACCGGCCTGATCATCAGTCATCATCTGCACTTATGATGTCGAACCTAATGGCTTAGGTTAAATGTTTTAATAAATTAATTTCATTTATAATAACATTCTCTTAAAAGTGTTTTTATTTCTTAATGTCCTGTTTTATCCTATGTTGATGTATATTCTTAATATTCTGTTTATGCTTTCTATTTTAATAATTATCCATTTCATCATTTTCTTGACTTGTTAATTTTAAGTGTCTATTTTTATTTTAACAGCTTGTATTGATTTCATATTTCTCTTTTTTATTGTTCGGCTTCTTTATTTGGTATGTAAAGCACTTTCAAGATTTTTGATGAACAACCGAGGCCGACTCTAACCTGTGCATGTAGCTTCATGTATTCGACGTGGTTAAGAGCTTGAGGGGGTCGACGGTTCCAGCTCGGAGTTTCTGTAAGCATGTACACAATCCTCGTCTTACTCCAAACGTAGCAAAGCAACAGTTTGAAGTCTTTCTCACCTAAACACTTTTTTTTTCTTATCCATATATTTAAAGAATTGTATCCAATGACAGCGTTAAAGTAACCAGTTTCCCAAGTTTCAGTAAATCATTTTGTAAAATACTCTGTCACTATATTGGAATTATAGCACAGTGCGACAAAATGCTCAAATCTGATTGGTCAGAACGTGGGCATTATTTTCTGAACGCTGCACAGCTGATGATGTAATTCCGGATGTAACATGAACAATAGGTTAATATTAATTCACAATTTATAACATGTTTTGTGTCTTTAATAGCAGCTCATACACAACTGTGCGAATAAACGAATTAGACAGCGTAAAAGGCGTAATCGCTGTGACTTTTTATTTGTTTTTTGTTAGGGGCCATTTATAGGAGAATTATGGAAGGAGTTTCAATTGTAAATTCTTTGCAAATTAAGTGTTTCATACATTTTACAGCACAGCACAATCTTCAGGTCAGTGAAGCTTATGCTTTCTGATTTCTTGTGAAAATGACAAGCTTCTACTATCTGAGAGAGAAAGAGTGACAGAAAGACAAAGACAGCACTTAGTGGGACTTCGCTTGCGTCTTACACACACAAAATGGTGCATTTCGAGGAGGTTACGGCGCTCCGCTCGAGCGTCCAGCCGTGTCACAGCCCCAGGCCGGCATCGGTCTGTCATGTGTAATTCCTTACTAAGATTAACTAGTAACTTTCCAGAACAAGTCCACATTCCAGCTTTGTGAGGCAGGGCCTAGGGGATGATAACAGCATACTCAAGCCTCCTGAGTTATTGCACAGAATGATACTAAAACTGCAAAAAGGGACAAAAATGATGTCCAAAATGTTTGTTTTTATACTGTTCATGTTTATATACCAAATCAGCCATAAATAAGATAAAAACCCAAAACTCGGCAGGTTCCCCTTGTGCCGACGTTAGCGGCAGATCCTTTGGGTACTGTGTGGGACTGATAAAAAATATATAGGTCTGCCACATCCCATGGATTGGAATGAGATCGGGGGAATTTGGAGGCCGGGTCAAGAACTCTTCACAGCAGGCTGTGATGCACAGGGAGTTCTGGTACCTTTCTATCATTACATTCTTCAGTAATCTGTGCTACATTGCATTTTCTGGGAGACTGTCTGGACCCCAAAGGGATGAGATGAGTCGCGGGTGCCGATGATCTTGTCACTAGTGTACTGTTACTGTATATAGTTGATAATCAATGTTATTCTATTCACCTTGCAGTGGTGTTTGTGTTGTGTCTGATTGTATATGTTATATTTTATCTTACAGTAAGTCATGGCAAAACAAAAAAACCTACAAACCTAAGATCATCTAATCAGCCATTTTCCAAACAAACAATTATTAGACTTAATAAGACCTGAAACGGTTCCACATAGACACGCCAGGTGGCTATCAAACACTACTTCTGAGTCCTTCTGAATAAACATGAGACGCTTGTTTCAGCATGTTACTGGAAAATCAGTAAAAAATAAAATAAAAAATGTTAAATGTGAAATTAAACCAGATCAGTTAATGGCATGCAGAAACATGAATATTCGTTCACAGCATCCATAAATTATATGAAATATAAATTATTTCAATGCTGCTTTACATGAGGACCAGAAATGCATTTCATGTTAGACTTACATTTTCCTAACACAATGATTTACTCACATTTTTATCATCATTTCATGTTTAAATGAAATCACCACTACACATATCTGATAATGTTGGGGGTGTTTTATAGAAGCACAAAAAATATTTTCCATATCTACATATTCTAATTATAGCATATGCATATCTATAATAATAATAATAATAATAATAATAATAATTCACACTCATATCTACAATTCAAAACAACTCTAGGATTAGGGTTAACTTTTCTGTAATTATAAAAATTTTATAATTTTTTATGTTCTTTATATAGAACTCAAAACAATAAGTCTATAAATATTTTCAGTTATTTTCCAGATGATTTGTAAACCTAAAAATGTTATTTAACATATTTTTAAACGATTTCAGATGTATTAAAATGTAACCATTCAACTCTAAAATATATATATATTACATTTCATTTACATTACATAAATGTACTCCATCAATAGAAGTAAAGATGCATTTTTAATCATGTTTTATCCGTTACAAATAATATGGAAAGTGCATGTTGCATATAACTGTATGGTTTTTTTCCATGCTGAACTATTTGTGCTTTTTATTTTACATCCATCCTGTCACTCACCATGTTATTTACACACCTCAGCTTTAGAGCTCGGAAACACAAACATGGTGAAATCGAGTCCTGGGTAGGTGTGTTAAAGTGAATAATGTGCTGTTTATTTATATTTAAAAGGGTTGTAATTGTTGGTAATCACTACTTCCGGACCCATGGGACGACATGACGTGTATTATTTAACTAAAAAGAGCATTCCCTGTTGTGTTTTATTCCTAACACTGAAATATTTGTTAGTATAGGATTGTTGGAGTCATAGGGATAGGCATATGAGTAACAGGAGGCAGGCTGAAGTAGAAAACCTAGCGTTTTTTTAATCATCTCATAATACCCAAATTTTCCGACACTCGCTTAAATGTTAAGTCGACCCCAACGCACCGAAAGATCACGATATTTCCGGAATAATAAAGTGCGCGTTGCGAGTTGAATATATTCTTTAAAAAAGATAACCAGAACAAGTCCTTGCAGAACATCTTCCAGATGAGTTAATTAAACTGGGGTTCAGCAGACCGCATGTCTGGATCTGTTTAATCATGTGAGCGGGAGTGAATGGTTGCTCGCTGTTTACCTGGACAGGTCTCAGACACAAACAAGGATGTGGACAGCCAGGCTGTTTGTGTGTGTGCGGTGGGGGGGAGGGGGGGTCTAGCTGTGCCAACTTTGCTTTTTGGATTTAAATTTAGCAAGAGGATCTTTAAAAACCAATCAAATGCAACAGGCATATCTGAGACCTGAGGAAATAATCTAGTGCTGCAGCAGATATGGGTGGAAGTCTTTCCTTATCGCTAGGATAGAAAACACTTACTTTTGCAAAATGGATGCAGGGCTATATATCGTGCCCATAAATATGATTTAATGATTGGCATGCTATTGTTGAGTACCCGTTTATTCTCAGCGTGCTTGTAAAAGCCTTTAACAAGTTCAACATAATACAATACGTGCCCTGAGGCAATATTCATCGCCTACCTCTAATGATAAGCTCCGTAGTAGCCATCAGGAACAAAAGCAATTTCCTTCAGGGGGGGAAAAAAAACTACAAAAGCAATAGGCTCTGTATTTACTACTTTATTTCCTCATTTAACATTCAAGTCATGTCGGTGTCAGTAGGTCCCAGAGGAACCAGCAAGAAACTAAAAGGCTAATAGGAAAACCCTAGCAGGTTAAAAAAGAAAAACTAAATTTTTTTTTTTACCTCAGTTATCCTAGCTATCTCTGAAGGTATGTTTAAATTATTAATGTACTTCTGATGACATGATTTTGTTTAAAAAAATAAAATAAAATAAAAAAAAGAATATTTATATATAAAAGGTAATATAACATTAGCAGTGTAGCTGCTTTGAAGAGTCTCTACGGTTTGAACAGAATGATTCAAAGAAAAAACATCCAGAAAGCAGAGGTTCAGCACGCTTAAATGCCTCGTTGTTTAACAAAATCGGGTCAGAGTGGTCTGTGCTGAAAAGAAGGTCTCGGTGAGTTAAACATCCACTGTGGTGATGAGAAAAGCATCTTACAAGGCAAGCTCGGAGTGGATGAGCTACGGTACAACAGCGCATGAGCACCTCGGGTGTGACTCAGGACAACAAGAACAGGAATTCAAGGCTCACAAAACAAGTTAAAGTCCTTGTGGCGTTTTTACGACATTCAGCCCTGGAAAAAACGCATCCTGAGATGCTTTTCTGCACACTACGATTGTAAAGAGTGGTTATTTACACTACTACGTATTTGAATATCTTTATTTATTTATTTATTTTTCTTTTTGGATTTTTCCCCGATTTTCTCCCTAATTTAGTCGTATCCAATTCCTCCCCGTCACTAGGGGGCTCCCACATTATGGCTACCACTACTACCACTCAATTGTGGGGGACGAAGATTGTTTCCTCCGAGCTCTCTCTAGGTTACAGCATCCCCCATGAATCGAACTCACGATCTCCGGATGATAGGGCGGATGCTTTACCACTGTGCCACTCGGAGACCCCAAATATCTTTATATTTTAGCGGTCAATATATTTGTGTATGTATTACTTGAATGCTACTGAAAGGCTCTGAGTTACTGATCAGCAGGTCAACTGCCAATTTGCACACTGTTGAGCCCATGACCAACGCCCTTATTTGCTCCAGGGGCCCTGTATCCTGGCTGACTCTGAACTCTGACCTTAGCTTCCTAATTGGAAAGTGCAAAAAAATACAAATAATGCACAGTGCTATAAATCAATACGATGTTTTTGTGCTAGGCATTAGGGATGAGAATTCCCACAAACAACAAACTATACGATATTATCACGATACCCAGGTGTCGATTCGACTTGTATTGCGATTCTGTAAGTACCATGCTTTTATAAATAAAAATCTGTTGTTGTTTTTTTTTGGTTACAATTCTAAACAATTTTTCAATTTACATTTTTCATTTTATTATTTAACAAATAATTCGCTCCTACCACACAGGATGCTGTGCTGTCAATGTGCGACTAATTTAGAGTGCACCACCTGTAGGATTATAGAGGAACTGCAACGTTTTACCACCTCAAATACAAACATACACAAGTTAAAAATGATTTCCTACAAATCGACTTTGGTGTCATTATGGCGATACATGAATTGACACAAAATCGGTTTTCGTCCATCTCTACTAGGCGTGTAACGTCAACAACAATAGAGTTCGCAGAAATCACGTGACTCTGTCAGTAACTGTCGTATGAAAATACTGAAATAGGAAATAGTAAGTATAAAATAAGAATGCAATCTCTGGATTCAGGCATCAAGATCAAGATTTTTTTTTTAAATAGCACACTTTTTCCATCTTTGTGGTCATATTTGCAATATTGTTCTTGTTTTATCTTTTCCTGGTGCAGCCTAATTTCCCAGCACAGATTAATAGAGCTATGGTATTTAATTAAATCTTACTCAAGCAGTATCCAGACCGAACTGTAAATCAAGTCGGATGACTAATCTGCCTATAAGAAAACTGACAAATAGATGGGATCAGATCGGATCGAGTGCCATCCACATGCACAATCAAACCTGTCATTACGATTAGATCATCTGTCTACCCATCTATCCCAAGATGTATTACATTAAAACCAAGATGAGGATCATTCCTCACTGGATTAGTTTAACCGATTTCTCCACAGAGCAAGTGCCAAGCCCGGCTCATTCCTCGCTCTTTCACCAACAGGGCTCTTTTTCTTCTCTGGTTTCCCGCAAAGAGTCTGTCTCCCTGTCTGTCTGTCTGTCTCCCTGTCTGTCTTTCTGGATGACCTGAGAAACCCTGCAGACCTTTTCAGAGAAAATAAGACAAGAAGAAGAAAAAAGAAAAAAGAAAAAAAAAAACACACACACACACACACACACTTGAGACTTGAGACACATGCAAAAACCCCACTCCCATCCTCCTCATAGCAATCTCCATATATAGCTAGAATGTCCCCCTTGTCCAGCATGCATGGCTTTGGTGTTTGAAAGGTATGAAGATTAATGGTTCATCTATAAAAACATAAACACACAATTTTCTTTTTTTTCCCCACTTGAATGCAAAGCCACTTTGCAAATAATAACCCATTAATAAAGTGTGCACAGGACAAGTGGAGGACAGAATGCTGACATGGTTAAAGATGATGATGATGATTTATAGCTGTGTGTGTACTGTATACTGTGTGTGAAGAATAAGCATTAATGGAAATCTTACCCGAAATCATCATCCATAGACTTGAAGAAAAATTTATAGTTGGGTTTATTCAGGACTTGCTTAAAGTGTGCCAGAGTGACCTCCTCGGCAGGGACTGGCACTTTCACCAGGTACGGAGTCTCCTGGTCGTCCAGGTGGTAGATAATTTTCGTCTCCCACATTGCGGCCCGCTGGGGTGGAGAAGGCCGGGAGCATCGGGACTCGCGTAGCTCCCGAAGCCGCTCCTGGGCGCCGGGACGCCGGTGAAGGCGGGTGCAATGAACCGCTGCGCTGTTTTCCGTAAGATTTTACGCTGTAACGCTCCGCTTTCTTTCTTTCTTTTTTATTTTTCTTCCTCTTCGTATTATTATTTTATTTAGTCAGATAATGCGGTCCAATTTCGTGGGAAATCTTTCCAAAACAACAATATGGTTTAATATTCCCCTCTTTTCAATACTGTCAGCCGTTTTGTTGATAAATCCGCTCGACTTATTCCGGTAACAATAAACTAAAAAAAATAATAAACTACAGACTATTTCCTATCCATAACTTGTACTGCAATTCCTGCACTGTCTAATAGATATTAGAGTATTTATTTACTGTTTAATAATACTGCTAAACACGCTAGATTATCTCGTAATGTATTAATCTTTTGCTGCACAGGTATTGTCCACAGACGACGCTGTATCGGACTCGTCCAGATTGGACTGTGCATGAATATCACGGCTTCTCCCTCTTTCCCTATGGAACAGCTGTAGGGTTGCCAGATTGCACATATTCACCTTTGTGGGTAAAACACTACAGTATTTAGTGTTTACATTTTCCCAGATATTTTTTATTAATTATGCAGCATGCTTTTTTTTATACAAAGTAGTAAAAAATATGTGATTACCATTGTATTTTTTCCTATTTTACAGTCAACATTCACATGCGCATTGACACTCTACACAACTCTGGAAAAGTCAATTAACTTTGGACAGTGGGAGGAAACTGGAGTACCCAGAGGAAACTCACCAAGCACCGGAAGAGCATGAAAACTCCATGAACCCAGACCCTGGAGGCGTCTGCAAGGCGACAGTGATAACCACTAAGCCACCCGATTAAGTTTGGTCTAGTATAATTCATACTATTGAGGTTTGATTTTTAAAAAATCACCTTCGCAAAAAAAATAAATAAATTGTAAATTAGCATTAAGCAAGGAAAATCACACCTTTAACCAGAGGTCAAGAGTTCAATTCCGACCTCGAGTCAGTGTGCATGGAGTTTGCGTGTTCTCCCTGTGAGTTTCCGTTCTCCAAAGGATAGGCCTGGGATATCCTGGGATAGGCTCCAGGCCACACTCGAGCCTGTACAGGTTGTTGTTGTTGGTCTTTCGGCTGTTCTCGACAAGGGGTCGCCACAGCGGAATATCCAGTCCGCACAACAACTTGGCA
>JAOTQY010000034.1:27762595-27775128 GCA_026413445.1 Dolichallabes microphthalmus
TAATTTTGTTTTTAATGACCCGCCCCAACCCGCCCCGCAAATAAAGCGACAATTTCTTTACCCGCCCTAACCCGACCTGCGGGCTACCTGCGGGGTCCGCGGGCTACCAGACGACCCGCGCATCACTAGCGTGCACAGATCCTACTGCATGTGATTTTCAAGACTAATTAGCGCTTGTGGCTTAATGAGTGGGTGTGAGATAAATTCACTTGCAGGGTTTGGAGAAAAAGGCTGATCGAAGGCTTTTAACATACAAATGTGACTCTGTTGCACTCGGTTATATCCGATCAAGCTGGAAACGAGCCAATTCTTGCCACTGGCTGGGCATATCTGTTATGAATTTTGAAAAAAAATTACTAAAAAAATTCATAGATTTTGGACTCAGTGTAGGGGATGCATGAAACGTCATACAAAAGAGTCGCAACTTATAATCAATTCGACTGCCCTCTCCCATCTCTACCACTCACCATCATCTTCACATGCGGTTTCTGGAGAAGCCAGCTGTGTCGTGTCTGTGAACTCTTCCTTCCATTTCTTCCGCTTTTTCGGTGGAGGTTCAGCCTTAGCTTTCGACTGTTTTGGCCTGGGTTTGGCCAGGCTTTGCTTTGTGCCGGATTTCAAAGCAGAGGAGTTGGACGGTGTCGGTGCGGCAGCTTTACGGGTGAGCAGAGCCTTCTGAGAAGCTCTGTGCAAAATACAAAAAGGAAAAAAAATTATGCAAACCAAGTGCGAATGCTTATGTTAAAATATGTCCGAGCAGACTAACAAATCCGAGTCCACACTGAATGACCTGCATAACAGAAAACCTTCATAAACTGTCTGTCTAATGACTTGCTCACGGACAGTTCAAATCTGACAGCTGGCTGAGGTGGGAATGTGCTGCCATTCGTTTGGTGCTGGTCTGAGTGTGTGAGTGTGGGGGGATTCCAATGTACGCAATGTGACTTGGGGTGGGGAAAAAAAACTACTTTCATTGTCCTCTGGCTCATGACAGATTGGGTGTGTGAAGGGAACAAACAACAAGCAAGAAGTATACAGGAAAAAAAAGCGAATGCACTCATACCTCACAGAATGCATGGGCTTGCACCTTGGTTTTCTGTTGCAGACTCGCACATACTCCCGCTTGTTCACAGTGTCTAGAAACTTGACGTATACTCTATGGTACATGGTCTTAGCGTCTCCGAAATAACCCAGGTACTGTGCAACAAGGGACATAATAGAAAAAAAATACAGAATTTACACATTATACCATGTCCTAGTATAATGATCACAATATCAATGCATGTTCACCTGGACCTGTTGGAATAACCAGTTCTTTTGATGCACAGAATTTCCTACATATAATAAACTTTATCAAATTAATCCTACAGCCACATTCAATCCATAGGAATGTATTTTTGATTGATTGATCCATTTATTTACAGTACATCAAGTACAAAGTGTGTAAGCTTAATTTACCCTATGGAGCCATGGAGAAAAAAAATACACACTTCCTTACTACCGTGAGCACTCGAAATGCTATTGCATGCATAATTCATTCCTACATTTTCGTGAAATCATAAGCATGCAATGCCGAGACCTCCTTAACCTTCTCAAGGCAGGCGTTGCTGATTTGCAACAGTTAAAAACTAACTACCTTATTACCCCAGATACATATTTTATGAGTTTTCTTTAAGTTTGAAAATTTTCCCCAAATATCAGATTTTTCCTGTTACTAAAACTTAATTTGAGCCTGAAAGGGTTAATGTATGTGTGAAGCTCTGACTAATAACAATGCCTTGACTAGCAAGTGTTGACCATATCCATACTGCACCCCCCATCTGAAATACAATATATTTAGTGAACGCATATACATAATGACATCTTTATATACTTTATTAAACTAATTAACCAAGATGTTATCATCTCATGCGCTTGGTGTAGAAACCCTGCCCTCAATATGTACAGTACATTATTTGTCCTCTCCTTGACATCTCCAGGGGTTTTGTAGTCCTCCTCAGTACCAAACCTAACTCCTTTGTCTGAGCAAGTAGGCCTATTCTCAGAGATACATTGATTTTTATTTATACTAGCTGATGTACATGTCGATGACAGAGGAGTTTGTAGAAATCGTTAAAAGGTTGAAGCTAAAAAATATTAATTTAATTAGTTCAGGTTGAAGCCCACGTACGTGACGGCCTGCAACAAAGATGAACCCCTTCATTTTTGGATTCAGAATTAAAAACCTGTAATTTAATGTTTAATTTTCAACTATAATTTCACAACATTTGGAAAAATCGATAAAGGTTATGTTTCGTCTTAAAATTTTTTCAAACTTTAGTGGGTTAAAATAAGTGAATTTGATACCACTTCAGCTCTGTTATTTTGTTATTTACTGTGAAAACACGAACTAATCCCAGTAAAATATTACTTTTGATGTTTATTGGTGCAGGTGTTTGTTTACATTGAGCAAGTAGCTTATTAGTAGCTTGTAGGTCATTAAATCCGACACATACTGTAAATGTTCATGACGTCGCTTTTACTCAACATTTTGATTTCACTTATGGCGCAGGTTAAACTTCAGGCAGATATCCAAGTACTTAAAAAAATGTAATGAAATTTATCCGGCTAGTTTTGCATGATGCTGTGAAGTCATCTGGTACATAACTGCTCATAAGTACACTTCTACTCAATATTTTGATTCAATTCATAGTGCAGGTTTAACTTCAGGCAAATACCCAAATACTGTAAAAGTTCCATTCAATTCTGCCAGTTTTGCGGGACGCTGTGACATAATCTGGCTGGACAGACAGAAATTTTTCTGAGACGGGTTTCTGATGCTCCGATGTATGAAACATAAAAATATAAATAAAATTTTGTTCTGACCAATGTACAGACAAAACCTTTCTTTAATTTGTATAGATTTAACAAAAATGCTTGTTTTGGCACATCAACAATGACAATTTGTTGTAAAAGTTAGTTACAATAAAAGTGCTTTAACCTCTCACATGTGGCTTTGACTTACATCTGAACACTTTTTAAAAACTTGAACTGAATTATGGCATGTGTAGTATTATGTCTCCTATAAAAATGTCATGGCATAGCATGGAAGGCACATCAAACCGCTTAGACCTCCTCACATGCCTGACGTAACCAACCACTGTAGGTGTCTGACAACGCTTTTAAACACTCACACTGTTGGTAGCCGAAAACACTCGTTTTCCATCCCTCAGCTCGGGTATGAATTTCTGCAGCAAGGCCTTCTGTACCTTCCAAATGGCTGGAGGTTCTATTCCTGCCTTCAACGTCACCTACATACAATAAAATACAAACAGGCCACACTGCACATCAAATCAAATCCAAACATTTTCATGCAATATGTTGTTGGTCTTTCGGCTGCTCCTGGCAAGGGGTCGCCACAGCGGAATATCCAGTTCGCACAACAACTTGGCACAGGATTTACGCCAGATGCCCTTCCTGGCGCAACCCTCACATTTTATCTGGGCTTGGGAATTGAACCCGGGCCTTCCGCATGGCAGGCGAAACACCTACCACTGAGCCACATTTTGCAAAATTTTCCATGACGTGAAGATGCACAAAAAATCATTGCAAAAAATTTTATTGTTCCAATGGAAACTGACTTAAATGTGAAACTTTTGATTTATTTTATAAACTCTAGAATACTTCTTGCCTTTAATCTTTACTAATAATTCATATTCATGTACTGAACTGAAACATGTTCTGTTGTATTATTTTAAGCCTACAGTTGTGTAAATCAATGTGGAGATATTTATTATCATGTACTTACAACACACTTATCTGACAAAGAAAGACATTCAATCTAAGTTATTTACAAACCTGCAAGCTTTCTATGTCCTCGTTTTTTACCACAAACTCATCACGTTCTCTGTACATGCCCTCCTCTCCGCTGTCAGACAGTTCCTCATCCGTGAGGCCTTCGATAGCTACAGTAGTCAGGCATATTGCAAGTTTGTTGGGAGGTATGTTCTTCACCAGTTCCTCCACTGGCATGTCATTCAGCGCAGGCTTTTGCTGCTCCTTTAGTTTTGCATCTACAGACTGTGGACTTGATGACTGACCTTGAACAGTGCCATCACTTGAACTTTTGCTGTCTATAGACAGGACACTATATTGTTAAATCTTACCATTGCAAAAAATGAATTAGAGATAAGAAGGCATTAACAGTAAATACACACCTGAGGGTTGCTTCTCTGCGGACTCGTCTAAAGAAGAGAGTGCAGAACTAATGCTCTTTTGAAGGTCTTGGTTTTTACCAACCGATTCATCTTCGTCTGATGAGAAGGATGGAAGTGTCTCCAGGTTTTTCTGAAGATCCTCATCCAATCTTTTAGTAGAGCTAACAGTATTGATGTCTGGTGGAACCACTGGAGTTGATGGTGGAATGGGTTTAGGGGGCAGTGCCAATTGATTAAAAGGTCTTTTGGGAACTGCAGGCTTTCTTGAGCGGTTGGGTGACCGTATAGGTGGTGATGAGAATTGCTGCTTGGGTCCAGATTTAAGAAAGTCCAGGAAAGATCCGATGAACCCAGTTTTAACTTCTGGCTGTTTTTCTTCTACCTCCCTTATTTTTTGACGCATTCTTTCCTGTTGCTGGTAGCCATCAAGACAGCCCTCAGAGGCAGAGGACGGACTTGTTTCGCTTCCTTTGGAGTTCTGGCGTTTTACTTGGCCACTTCTTTTTTGAGATTTTGGTTGACCATTTTCAGTTTCACTAGCTTGCTTGGAAGAACCCTTTGACCTGACTCGCTTCTTTGAAAGACCATCAGCAGAGCATTCTGCTAACTTTTCTTCCAACTTAACCCTCTTCACTACTTTGGATTGATTCTTATTTTTTGATATGATGTCTGCTTTCTCAAAACCAGTGAGGTTATACTCCTGGGAAATTTGATGATAGTTTGTGTGGTTGTTGGCAAATGTGTTAATGGTACCTCCACTAGAATTCATAGAAGAATCATTGCTGTTAAGCCCCTTGGGGAATACTTCATTTTTCTTGTGATGATCTGACACCTTGTCAGATAATTCATGCTTAGCGCCGTTTTGCTGTATGTGAGAGAATTCTTGGTTTCCAGTCACTTGAATGTCTGTTGTCAACTGACCACCATTTACAGATAAAGTAATGGCCTGTGTGTTCGAAATCATGTGCTGTGAAGGGAAGGTATTAGCTTCATGCTTGTTATTAGCTAACTCATAGTGGCACTTCGAGTCGGAAGGGCTGGATATTGATCCCAAGTCCCCTTCAGAGGATGAGGTTTTAAAGTCCTGTGGTGTGACTCCACAGGCAGCCGCTGTGGCAGCTAGGATGTCGTCCACGTTGGACAGAATGTTTCTCTCATCTGCCATCAGCATGGACTCGGGAAAACAGATAGAGCTTAGGGTAAGGTGCTGCTTGGCATCATGCTGATTAGTCGGATTGCTAACAGTGTCTTTTTGTACCAGGTATTGCTTTGTGGACTCCCTAGCTTGGGGGGCTATCTGTGAAACCTCAACATCAGTGACTGCGGAATTTAGGATTTCATTATTCATTGGCAGGAACTGAACTGAAACTGGGGGCGTTTCAATTGGCTTAGACTGACTTGACCCTGTATGGAGCAAAGGGTGCTGAAGAAGGATCATCTGAGAGGGCTCAAGTAGGACATGGGCACTGGGCAGCTGAACAAACTGTGCCTGTTCCTGCGACAACTGCCTAAGATCTCCTCTGTTACTCTGGTCCTCTTGCTGAGCAGTGGGAACTTTATGGAGCACAGGGTGTTCTTTCAACTGGTCAGCGTTCAAAGCCACATGGGAGGTCTGCATTAACCTAGAGTTATTTTTTGTTCCAGAGGACACATGAGAATCGGTCGTGGTTGCCAACTGCCCAATTAAAGTACTATTTCTCTCATCCTTGATAGAAGACATTGGTGCAACACCCATTAGCTGATCTTCGGATCGAGAGCTGCTTCGGATCACGCTATGACCGGGTCTGTCTTCCATTTTTAAAACAACATATACAACATTACTCTGTACCGCAACATCACTATTTGTGACAGTCTGGGTAGAACTATTTATTGAAGCCTGTTGTAATGCCTGTATATTCTGAATAGGAAGCTCCCCACAGTTCTCTTTGGAGCTAAGGAACATACTCTCATCTTCTTTACTTTTCCCATAGGCTAAGCTTTGTTCCACTGCGGACTGGTTATTCTGGATGGCTTGCGTATAAGTGGCAGTGGAGGCTGTTGACTGGTGAGACAGTAAGTATTTCTGGGTCTGCTGCAACAGCATATCATCTGTCCTGCTTGGAGAAGACTGCATCAGGGTGTAATCCCGGGTGGAATTACTGGATGGTAAACTATGGGCAAAGGAGGAAGAAAAGGGAGGACTAGGTGTGACAGACTGACCTGATGCATAGCTCTGAGAGGGACTAACAGATTCAGGTCCCTGGGGATAATAACTAACAGTGGACAGGCTCTGAGAGTGGCTGGAAGAATAATTGTGAGAGGCATTGCCCATACAAAGTCTTTGTGCCTGCTCATTATACTCCTCTCTGTTCGATGCTGAAGACATTATGTGCTTTTGGCCAGAAGCGTACATAAGAGAGCGGCTAACAGATGTCTCATTTTCTGACTGAGGAGCCAACGATAGTAACGTTTTGTATATAGAAGGTAGCTTCTCTGGCTGATTGGAAGAGAAGGCTTGCGGTTCACTGCTCATGAGACTTGGTGATGTAATGTAGCTTTGGGATGGGTTTATGGACATCAAACTGGAAAGTTGTGCCGAAGAATATGGCTGTGACTGGCTAGCAATCACAGAGCTCTGTTTCTGGGCTGTGGAAGGATACCCATGCTGTTGCATGGGTGATGAGAGCTGCTCATGCAGCTCGGAGGCCTCCCCAAGATGCTCTGCTGCTTCACTAGACTCATCCTTGGCTTTCACTCCACATGTGGATGAAAACCCCGATGAGGGCACAGACGAGGAATGTGTCTGGGTTTGCTGCAGCTGTACTGTGGTTGTCTTCTGCTGAGAGGTGCTATTGATGGC
Source organism: Dolichallabes microphthalmus (assembly GCA_026413445.1). NCBI lineage: Eukaryota > Metazoa > Chordata > Actinopteri > Siluriformes > Clariidae > Dolichallabes > Dolichallabes microphthalmus. The sequence goes on from JAOTQY010000034.1 coordinate 27,769,631, forward strand.
CTGACCGGGAATTCCATTGGGGCTGTTTGGAACAGGCGTATGTCGAGAAGGATCTTGGTAGGAGACATCGTTATCGTCAGGTAGGTAATCTTGCAAAGAGTGTTGTGCACTGACAGACAGCTGCTGCTGGACTGGCTGGGTGCTGGAAGGCCGCTGGTGGTGCTTGATGACACTACATTCACGCTGAAGTGCTCGTTCGATGGAGCTGGAGAAAACTGGCGCTCCATAAGGTTGGATAGTTTGCTGAGAGTTACTCACAGGAGGTGGCAGAAGGCTGAATTGCGGCTGCAGAAGATGTGGAGCAGACTCCTGGGCTGAGCGATATGTGGATGACTGGATTGGGAGGCTGGAGCCCAGGGAAGAACCACCCAGGCGGTCAAAGGCAAAAGCTGTTGGCACAGTGGTTTGCGAAGATTTTATCTGAAGTAAAGGGTCATTAGGAGAAAGCAGGCCATTTGATGGGCTAAAGGTAGTGTGCTGAACAGTTAATGCCGATGTGGTGGGGAAACTCCGAGTGGGAAAGGTGCTGGGGTGCTGGTAGGAAGAAAGAGCTGACAGGGTAGAAAATGTTCCAGAAGATGGGAGAGCTCCAGTAAGAAAGAGCTCTGTTGAGGAATTTGTGCCTATAGAGGGAAATGAAACAAAGGAACAAGATGTTCAGCTGCACATAAACTTTATTGCTTAAACCGATCCTAAAGTGATGGTTTACACACGTTGCCAATGGGCCCGGTGACCTTGGTACTGACCGTTCAACAGATCAAACCAGACATTAAGGTTGTCAGCTGATTTAATTTTATTGCCACATAACAACGCTGAGTCTAGACCTGAACAACTGAAGCAACCCCAGATCATAACACTGCCTCCAGAAGCTTGTTGTACAGCGGGAACTGTGCATGATGGGTGCATCACTTCATGCACTTCCTATCATACCTCGACGCATTCTTCGCAGGGGATTGGGGTAAGTCAGGACCTTTTTTTATTGCTCCAATATTTACGCTCCCTAGAAAACTGAAGCTTTTTGTCTGATTAGCCTGAATGACCATTCCAATATTTTTGCTTGATGCAGGCCAATAATTTGACCCTTCTGTAATGGTGACCTTTTTCCAGGCAGTCACTAGTTACCTGCAGATGTTTGAATGCATACATTTACTATCAAATATATATGAGAAATTGTTCTCTTACCAGTCTGCCATGGTGAAGTCCTGAACTGGGGAAGTAACGATGTGGCTGCAGGTCCAGCCTGAAGGCCTCGGGATTCAATGGAAGAAAGGAAATTCATGACTGATGACTCAGTACTGCTCCCTCCGGTGGTGTGCAGACTAGCATCAAAGACACCAGATACACCTACCCAGCAGAAGGACAACATAGAATGGGATAAAAATAATTATTCACAGGAAATTGGGAGCTTGTGATTGGTCAATTGTTTCCTGTCTAAAGTAGTCGCCGTTGCATGCTTACCTGTGGGGTGATGAGAGGTGGTGTAGGTAGTGAGTGTATGACTGGAGGCATAGGATTGCCTTTGCGGATGTTCTGTCTCTATGTGACTCGCACCATAACTGGAGCTAAAAGCAACACAGTTGAATAATGCATTATGAAATCTGAAAATCTGTGTATCTGGTAAAATAATAATACTGTATTGAATAGTCCCTGGTGATTCCTGTTCCTACAATCCACGGATACTGATCTTCTGGATTGGAGTGGTATTTCCCAAAATATCAGGACTGTCCTTATAATGTATATAATAAGGGTGTTCCGATTGATCGGCCACTGATAAGAATCGACTGATAAGGACTTCATTTTTGCAGATTAGTTGCTACTTGACTGGCCGATTGCATAAACCAACACTATCGTGACGACGGAAAATACGCTATGTGTCGGGAAATACAGATTGGGAATGTTACCAAGTCTCTTCAAAAGACGTTAAATTTCCAATATGCAAAAGTTTTTCAAAAGCAAAACCATGTTGGGAATGTATAAGTAAAAATAAATTAAAGTTTGAAATTTATGATATTTTCTCATATTTTACAGATGTAAATAGTAAACAAGTAACCATTACTGCACTATAAATACACTTTAAATGGAAGATCCCGATAACCGCCACACCCTCCCGTGATCAGCAATCTGCGATTCAGATTCTTTTTTTTTATGGGGGGGGGGGGATTTTTCCACGATTTACTCCCTAATTTAGTTGTGTGATTAATGTGGGAGCCTCTCATTCCGCCCCTCTAAGAGAGCTCGGCCAATCAGCTCTCTCTAGGCATCCGGCTGCGAGAGGTTACAGCATCACCCGGGAATCGAACTCACAATCCCTGGATGATAGCGCAAGTGCTTTACCCCTAGCATACACTGATCATACATAATAATAAACAATGATTATAATTTCTGGGTTAGCTTTTGTCTATAGCGAATCATGGGAATGTGTGAACAGTAAGTTGTAATGAACTCACGTATAAAGCAACATACGAGATGTAAGACCAGTCCGTGATCAATACGACGTTATGCGATAGCATAAAACACTACATATTATGTTCATCTACCGCAGATGGAAATCTCTCATTTGCAGTGGTAGGCCACATCTGCCATTCCTTTACAAGTGCTCCATGTTCGACTGAATAAAAGCCGGTCTGTGAAGGTGTTTAACCAGCAGATAAAACATTAGCTATTCATTAGCGTATTATTTCCTAAACACCACTCAGCACATTCCATAATGTGCTTTGTTCTCTGCACTTTAGAACTGCATGACACGGACAAACCATCATACCGTGAGATTGTACACCAGTCAGTCATACCATTAAAACTATCTCGTTTTTAAAAAAATGTGAAACCAGTATTATCATATATTAAAACCATGCCTACGCTCAAATGATTAAAAGTCCAAGTGGATGTTGGGCAATGGACAACAGCTGCCTTCTTTCCGATCAGACAAACACTACTCACAGTATTTCGATTGCATAATCTTGGCAAAATGCAACATTCTACATCGAGCAGTGACCACTGAAACCTGAAATATCTAATTATCCGTTACAGACTTGATCTGTGCCTTGACCGTTTATAACAACCACAGTTGCTGCGTGCTACAGATATGAGCTGGCCGTGAAGTGGGGAAATATCCACCTTCCATAATGACATGGACAAACCACCATACCGTGAGTTTGTTCACCAGTCAGTCAGATCATTAAAACTATCTGCTTAACAATGTGTACGACTCTTCCATGTGAGGCCAAACCAGCTCTGACCTGTTGGAAGCATGGACGCCACAAGACCTCTGAAGGTGTGCTGAGTTATCAAACACCAACGCATTGGAAATGGAGCCGCCATGGATTGGATGTGTTTGTCCATCTTCCCCATAGATCATAGATTAGCCTGAGATCTGGAGAACTTATAGGCCAGGACCTGTTCATTGTTTGTCATTTTTTTGCACAGTGACAGGGCACATTATCATATCACAGTATCATCATTGCCATCAGGGAATACCGTTTCCATGATCCATGATCAACTCTGCCGACTTGCCTTCATCCCACAATGCATCCTGGTGCCATCTTTTCTAAAGGTAAGTGGTCAACACAGCCACTGCGCTAGCCTTGGTACCCTGTGCATCAATGGACATTGGCTACCCATGATCCTGTCCACGTTTTAAGAAATTTAGCTATTTAGGAATTGACTGACTTCAGTTAAAAATGATCTACTTATTATTATGGATTACCTGGGAAGACAGGCAGTTATGATTATATAGTTATAATAAATTATTAGTAATATTAATATTACTTGTAATCTATCAAGATCCTCACATTTATGGATACATTTATGTATATTTGTAAGCAAAAGAGTTATAAAAACAAACAAACAAACAAACAAATAAATAAATAATCCAATCTACTCTATATTTAACTATGTTAAGGAAACTATAAAATCCAGCATCCTGTAGGTAGGTCATATCCAAATGCCGTAATTTTCCATTTACATAAATAATTTCCTGGCTTGATTTCAAATGATAAATTACAATATATACAACTGTATAAGGGGTTAGCATTGTTAAATGTGTGTGTTGAATACGCATAACAGACCGTAAAATACTCAAACAGGGAGTTGTGTGACAGCATGACATGAAAATCCAAATAATCATAAAAGTGCGTTATTCTGCTTAGACCAGTGATTACCCAACGATTAGCATTTTTATTAATTATTTTACAACACTTTGCACTTTTGAACTATTTTGAGGTACTTGAAACATTTATGAGACAAAACAAGTTCTTATTATCTCTTAGGGCGACTAAAATAGTTCATAAAAAAAAAAAAAACTTTACATATAAGTAAGAGAAACTTGAAATAGCAAACTACTCTGTGCTTAAGACTTTACGGTGTTTGGGAAACATACTAGTCTCCTTCCATTAATGCTACATAAATATTCATTAACACAAATCTATTAACAAAAGTTTCCTCCGTGGTTGTTAAGCATGTTAATTTAAATTACATCCACATTGTCTAAGCCTAATAAACTTTCTGATTATAGAATGTGATATAAGTAAACCTGTTATTCAAGTGCAAAATAAAAATTCATACACAACAATACACATTATGATATGCAGTGAAATGCTTATATAATGCGACTCTCTGTAAAAAAAAAAAATCACTATAATGGAAAAAAATGCATTAGAGAACTAAACCAAAGATAGATTTTCCAACAAAAACAATTAAAGTGAAATAAAACTAAATTGGAAATATATAACACACACACACACACACATATCTATATCTATATATATATATATATATACACACACACACACACACATACATATGTCAGATGTTGACTTTACTTAGCATGCAAACTAAGCGAACGAAATCCCGGACGGCATTCAGTCAAAGTTTTCCACAGTACTGGACTGTGAACTCCGTTTTGTTGAGAAGTCAAGTCAAGTAGGATTGGTCACTTCAACCATATACAGTTACTACACAGTGAAACGAAAAAACGTTCCAGGACCAAGGTGCTACATGCAACATAAATTTATAACATAAATTAACAGAAATACTAACTAGCTAACTAAGAAGCCGAATTAACTGGCTAGCTGAGACAAGACAGATTGGCATGACAACATAAATTAACAAAAACGAACTAGCTAACTGGGAGACCTAATTAGCTGGCTAGCTGGGAACTATCCATCTATCTACAGAAGAGACAACAAAGTGCACATGCAAATGAGCAACAAAGTTTCGGAAGTTTGGATTATTCACTATCGGGACAGCTTTACAGGACAGCCGTTTTCTATCATAGTGCTCTCGGACTGATTAATTGAAACCGGTGAGGCCGACTCATTTCTCTCACATCCCCACGCGCGCGCGCACACATACAATATACCGGACTTAAGACATTTTATACATTCACTTACACACTTAAAATATTGTATATAATTGTAAATATTGGTATCTGGTGCACTGCAGGGTCTATTCTTATAGAATACACATGAGCTACTTCCGTGATTTGTTCACATCTATTCAAA
>JAOTQY010000034.1:27791586-27801977 GCA_026413445.1 Dolichallabes microphthalmus
ACCCGGAGGAAACCCACCAAGCACGCGGAGAACATGCAAACTCCATGCACACAGAGACGGGAATCGAGCTTGGCCGGAAATCGAACCCGGACCCTGGAGGTGCAAGGCGACAGTGCTAACCACTACACCACCGTGCCGCCATATTTATTAATAATTAGTAATTAATATATAGAAGAGCTTCAGAAATTGAGCTCTTGTAGAATGTTCTCAGGCTACCTACAGCAGGGTAATGGGTGGCCATGGCTTACTGATGCACAATGGGAGTGACGGCTGGCCCTTGTAGTCCGAACAAATAGAAGCACTAGTGTAGCTCAAATTGATGGTAAGGTTAATTCTGTTAGTGATTGAAATGTGTCAGAACACACAGTGCATCCCAGTTAATATCTATCTATCTACCTATATACATTTTTTTCTGAAACTTTTTTTTTTTATATAGATCTTGCACTTTTTAATCATTTTACAGCACTATGCAAAATACTTGTGGCCCCCTAATTTCTTCATATTAAATGAAAAATAAATAAATAATGTATGTTTGTTACGTAAATAATGAATACGTTTCTTCCAGCCAGTCAGCATTCAGCATCACCGTCCTGATCATCTGTCATCGTCTGCACCTGTTTCTCACTGGTTCATGCCTTAATTATGATGTTGTTTTAATGCTTGAATGATTCATATGTGACTTCATTCCTCAGAAACTGGTCAGGTGCAGGGACTATACTGAAATGAGAGGCAAAAAAAATCCTTTGGGAAGCTGTTCTTCAAAACTACATTAAAATAAGTCTGGCTTTTTGGAAGGGAATTTTTTTTTTATTATTAGTTTGCAAAGTGCTGTATATCTATGTATGTAATTTATTCATTTAATATTTAATTTATTTCATCTTTTCATCTGTAAGTTATTATTTAGCTTTTATTTTTATGAATCATTTTTAATTGTTCTGGGTATGAAATATATGCTATATAATAACATTACCTTCAGTATATTATGTTTAATTCCACATTAACATTACATTTATGACATTTGTCAGACACACTTATCCAACTCGACTTACATTTTAATCTATTATTAGATTAAGGGCTTTGCTCAAAGGCCCATCAGTGGCAAATTGGTGCTGGTGTTTGAATGTGGGACTGTTCTGATTAGTAGTCCTGCTAATCTGCTCATTGTTGAACCACTGAACTACCCCTATTTTCCTATTTCTAAATAATGATTAAATGTTGTTGTTAGGCTTTCAACTGCCCCCGTCGAGGGGTTGCCATATTTGATCCGCACGATAACTTGGCACAGGTTTTTACACAGCCCTTTCTGACACAGCCCTCCCATTTTATCCAGGTTTGGGACTGGCACTGCTGCCAGTGGCTGGGGTTTTGGGCATTGGCTGAGAATCGAACCCAGGCCATTGGCATGGGAGGCAAGAAACCACCAATGCCCTAAATAATAAATGAATAACTTTTTTTTTCAGGTATTGTCCCGTGTCCTTATGACTGACCTGACTTTTCCCTAATTTCTTTATTTTATGACTTGCACATAGGTTTAATCCCAAACGTTTAACCTAAGGTAAAGCCAATTAATATACATTTCCCAAATACATTTCAACCTTTCTAGTCTCAATGTTATAAGTAATGCTTTATAAATGCATTCTACAATGAAACTGTTAAATGTTTTATTCTCGAGTCTGTGTCCAGCAGCATTTCTGGCTTTGTGTCATGTTTTGAGGAATAACTATAAAAAGTGTTGTTGATTTGTTTCATGGAAACCACACAAGCAAATAACAAGAATGAGCCATGCGGTAACATGGTACAGATAACAATCACATAGCAACATGTAGCTCTACTGTTAGACCTTTAAACATACAATCCTGAGCCAGCACCCTCTTCAGTGATATGATAGATTCCTGGTTGTCTTGGAAGCTGTTGCTAATTGAACAGCATTAAGCTGGACTATTTCACCCTTGTCCCTCAGTGAGTGTCTGGACACTGTTAGAGCAAAGTCTTATGAATACCGATGTGTTTAAGGATTGTGTTGTGGTAGCAATGCGAAATTCCAGTCTTTAACTTTGAAAGGAGGACGAAATGACTTTGCATTTGTGCAATGAACTATTTTTTGCATGATTAACAATGCATTTATGAATCACTGTGTGTAAGCGTACAGAACGGCACGTACTCTGTGCTAACCTTGTGTAATGTGAGGATTGGGCTATAAACTATTTGGACATTGACAAAGTTATTTTTATTTCAGCTTTCTGCAATAGGCCTTGTTCAGAATGCCAGCCTACATCTGATTTTTGCCATATTTAGATTAGAATCAGTTTCGAATCAGATTGCTTTAATGTAGTCTAAACAGTAAAAAAAACACACACACATTGAATCAGAATTTTGTATATCACAAATGTAGATGGACAGAATAATGTAATTATAAGTAAAATTTTATTTTTAACACCTGGTTAATGATCCTTTGTGTTCAATGACTTCCTAAAATCTTGAACCCATAGACTTCATAATGTGCTGTGTTTCTTTCCTGGTGATGCCCTGCCCAGGCATTTACTGCACCTGCTTGTTCTTGAGGTATTTTGCCTTCAGAATTGACTTCAGGAAACAGCACGCATGCACAGTTGGATGCAGAACTTGGTCATTCCAGAACATTTCACTGTTTCCTTAAAGAGTCTTGGGTTGTTTTTGTAGCTCAGTGGTTAAGGTGTTGTACTGCTGTTCAGGAGGTCCATGAAACTTTTCGAGCCCTGAAATCACTGGGCTGCCACTGTTGGACCCTTGAGTGAGGTCCTTCACCCCCAAGTGCTCAGATACAATCAGGCATCATGCTGGCAACACGAACCACGTAAGTAACTGCCACAGAAACAATGGCTATATCTCCTGGGTGAGGAGTATCTGTTACGGACGAAAGTATGCTTTATATCATTGTACATCTAAATATCCAAGCATTATTAAATGAATTATGAAGTATTTGTTGAATCTGAGCAGACAAGAGAACCAGATCCATTTGCAACCATACATGACTGCACCATCAGAAAATACATTATACTTCATATCAGTATTAGGATTTTCCAGCCTAACGATGGCTTGTTTCACTTGCGATGACAACACTTTGGACTAGATATAGAGCATTAACTGGAACGGATTTCAAACATTTGAAATCAAATACACTCTATGGACAAAAGTGGTGTAGTGTTTAGCACTGTCGCCTTGCACCTCCAGGGTCCGGGTTCGATTCCTGCCCTTGCTAGATTCCTGTCTTTGGCCACATTGTATCCAAATACATATACTCAGAGATATGATATGGGCCTTCTTTTGTAGCTATAAGGCTTACACACTTCTTTGAAGGCTGTCCATAAGATTTTGGAGAGTTTCTGGGGGAATTCCTGCCCATTCTTTCTGTAGAGCATTTATGAGATCAGACACTGATGTTGGATGATAAGGCCTGGCTCGCAATCTCCGTTCCAGTTCATCACAATAGTGCTTGATGGGGTTGAGGTCAGGGCTCTGTGTTCGGGCCAGTCAAGTTCTCCCACACCGAACTCATCAAATCACGGTGCACTGGGGCAAAGTCATGTTGGAATAGAAAAGGGCCTCTTTCTTACCACAAAGTTAGAAGCATAGCATTGACCAAGGTGTCTTGGTATGCTGAAGCATTAAGCTTCCCCTTGACCAGGGATGAGAGGTCTGATTGAAACACTTGAATTCAGTAACGACAAGTTAGGCCAAAAACTGTTGCATAATTGAATTGAATTGAATTGAAATATAGTATAGTTTGGTCACTTGGAAACTACTTTAGTGTTTTTCCAGGTTATCCTTGATTTGGACATAAATGCCCTTAAACTAAAAAGTCAGCGCTTTGAGCTCATAGTATCATTCAATTTTATTATTTAACTCTACTACTATATATGTGGTGAATATGTGATTCATGAAAAACAATTCATTGTCTAAATATTCATGAAAAAAGTTTAAGTAAATGTCAGGCAGTTGAGTATAACCTAAAATCATCCTTAAAACTGATTTGGTTTTGTCTTAATCTGATTAAAAAAGAAACATGTTTCTCAGCGGTGAAGTATGTAACCTGTACAAATAAAGGCTGACAAACTGGGGTCATGAAACGATGCACTGGAGAAATAAGATAGAACTGCTAAACCTCAACAGCACATCATTACAATCTTAACCACTAACCAGATATCAGAAATAGAGAGAGGGTGAAGGATGAATAGAGAATAACAGAGGAACAGATAGTGGGAGTTGTTGTGGTGTTCCATGTAATCCACTGAAGGCACATTTTTATCACATGATTTGACATGTTTCACATTTTCTACTGATAGAGTTTCGCAATAACAGTGAGTTGACTAACAGCTTTTTGGAAATGCATTTGAGTACATTAGAAATCATTATCATGCACTATTATGAAGAAAACAGATTACAGTCGCGCAGTTAGTAATGCTTAGCTTATTGACCTCTGTCTACTGAAATATACAGTAGCTGTGACATGGCACATGTTAATGTTAGCTAATAAACATGTGCTAATGTTTAAAAGATGAAATGAAGACACAACGTCATAATATCTTTCAAAAATATTTAATTTTCAGGTGGCACGGTGGTGTAGTGCTTAGCACTGTCGCCTTGCACCGTCAAGGTCCGGGTTCGATTCACGCCCAGCCTCGATTCCCGTCTCTGTGTTCATAGAGTTTGCATGTTCTCCCCATGCTTGGGGGGGTTTCCTCCGGGTTCTCTGGTTTCCTCCCACAGTCAAAGATATGTGTGCATGTGTGTGCCCTGCGATGGATTGGCACCACATCCAGGGTGTACCCTACCTTGTGGCCTAAGTCAAGCCACCCACCGTGACCCCTCTATACAGTACAAAGCTGTATAGACGATTAATGTGTGTGGTCTGACCCTAGACCAGATTGTAACACATATGAAAGGTAGCTTTCTAACCACTTTAACAATTTGTAAGAACAAATACGGTTTTATATATTTTTAGACAAATTGTTCGCAACTCTCTATTTGTCTTATATAATATGACTATGAAGTAGCTAAAATAAAATCTTTTGAAGTATGCTAGATTATATTATTGGCAGAAAAAAGTTAATAATGGGTTAAAATTTTATTTATACTGTACGTATGGGGTGTTCATTTCTCATGAACAAAGGCGTAAAACCAAGTGACATTTACAGAAGACTTTAAGCACAATACGGTGATGAAACTCTTAGCCGCAGTAAAACATTTGAATGGTGCAAATGGTTTAAAGGTCGTACATCTGTGAATGACGATCCCGGCTGCGCTGGCTCAGAGCCCACGTGAACATTCAGCGATGGCTAACTTGTCACCCCAACTTGTGAAAGAGACACATTTATCTGTGGAAACTGTACATACAAATCCAGATTTTTGCATATTACAAAAACATGGCTGAGAGATATTTCCTCATTGCCGTATAGTCCTGATCTCACTCCAAGCCATTTCCACACGTTTGAGTCATTAAATGAGTGCTTCAGAAGTGAGGCAGGCAGTCCGATCATGGTTCTGGTGTACTGAGAAAATGTTTCACCTTGATGGTATTCTGGAGCCTATCCCAGGAGACTTGGGGCACGAGGCGGGGTACACCCTGGACAGGGTGCCAGTCTAACTTGTTACCAGCTGAACCATATTAATCACTGCAGTAATTATCCAGTGGAAGGCCTTAACCTATTTGCTTAGTTAAATCCAGATAATTTTTTTCCCGCCAGGCAGTGTGTACATGTATGTATGTATATAGCTGATGGGACCACTGCACAGCTTATTTAAAGCCAAGAGATCATTTAGCAGTTTACTGCTCTGTTGAGCATGCCGAGTGCCTCCCATCCTGAATGGAATGTCCCTAGCTTAAGGAATGCTTTCATGGATATTGTTTATAATTTTTATGAACATTCCTCACAAACCAGTGCTTATGCATGAAAGTGAACAGGGAACTGAGCCACTCCACTCACTCCAAATTGAACAAAATCCAAAGCATGAAGTATAACTGCAAGGTGCTTTTGAGGGAGACGTGCAGACAAGATATAGACATTATTTGAAAAGCTCCCCAAAATGTGTTATGATTACGTACATTCTGGACTTTTAAGGTCACATATGTGGCAGTGTGTGGAAATGGTCACATCAGTTTTTTTTTTTACTTTTTTTATATGGCAATGTAGGTACTACTAACCCCTCTCTCATTGCAACTTGTGGGTCAGTGTTTTGGCATGATAAAAAATGCAAGAGCCGATCAGATATACCTATTCAAATACAGAGTACATAATTAGTTTAGAGCTAATCATGGCCTTTACCCCCAACTCAAGTCAAATTTTACTCTATTCTGATTCTGTTCCAGTCTAGGGTAGAAAAGCTAAATTAAAGAGTTTCCCTTACCAAAGGAACGATTTAAAATGCTAAGCAACATTATTACTATAGATTCTGCATGGTCAGAGGTTTTACGCCATTAAAAGTCTTAATGCTTTCCTTCTCTTTGTTCTATAATAGAGGAATCCATCAAAAAAAAAAAAAGGACCTGACTGGCTTATCTACACCCATCCTAAGCAAACTTTCCTTATCCTGAAGTCTGTGCCTCATCTCTCACCAATAGTATTCGCCACTACCCCGATGAACTTCTGCCATTACCCTGATCACTTCTCTTTATAATCAGTCAGATGAAAGCCTCAAACAAAACTCAACATGCAAGGAGGGTTAAATATACATATATAAGGAAAAAATAAATAAATAAATGGTCTTCATTTGTCTTTTATTGGGTGTGGGTGTGTATATAAAAACTGCTGAGCATCATGATGAATGTGTTAGGCAGTAGGAGATAGCGCTTGCAGGCTGGATTTCACCGTCACCAGGTTCTGTTTCCAGGAGCTCAGAGTGTCATAAAGCTGCTGCCATTGCTGCTTCCCAAATGTACGATGAGTGCTGTGGCTAAACAAACACATAAAAGTGCACATCAGCATGTGGGATAGGCAACACTCAACTGATTTTCACTACTTTGGAATGGTTTAACTATACAACTATGGCCATTTGTAATACTTAGCACTTTGGTATGCAATTCTTTGACACATCTTATAAACTTCACACAAGAAGGGCATTAGTCAGAAAAGTAACTAAGAAACCAATCACAACACTGAAGGAACTGATGTGATCAGGAACTATGGCTCATGTTTCGGCAGGTCAGCAGTAGCTGAGCGGGGCTTTAATGGAATAGTGGTGAGTAATAAAACATCTTGGATAATATGTGGATACTTTGGAAATGTGGAAAAAAAAAAGATTATCTGATGATACTTGAAACAATCTTGAACTTTTTGGTCTTCACATTAAGCTTTAGTTTTGACAGAAAAACAGCAATGCATATGACCGTAATAATCACCGCCCAATGGTAAAGCATGATGCTGGTAGCATCATGGTTACAATTGTCCACTTGGTTGCTTCCGTCACTAATGCTCTCCTTAAATGTGTACTCTGTTTTGGTAGAGCAGTCGATCCACCATATTCTTCCAATTTTTTAAAAACAGTGGATTTAATTTGCTCAACTTGACATTTAAAGTTTGGATAATGTACAGAAGCAAATGCTTTCCGTGAAAATTCTCAGTCATCCATTATGTAAGGTTGTTGGGTAGAAACATTTCACTACACATCCAAGTAGAGACTTCAGTCTGAAGGATGTTGGCACGTTTAGGCTCGTTATGTGAACAATGGAGAAAGTGAGAGGAGGGAGGAAGAGTCAATAGAGAGAGATTAGGGATAGCCTTTAAGGTGTAACGACCAGACAGAGTGTCTAGATGGACCTGTGAAGGGTCAGCTTTCTTTGTCGTCCTTCTGTTAGATCGGGAAGCCATTTCGTCAAAGGAACACTTAGGATATCTGCGGGCTTTGAGAGCTTTCTTCAGATGCTTGTATTTCTTCTTTTTAGCTTCGGTGGATGCAGGCATGTTCTCTTCCCTGAGGTGCGGCATCCTGATGACGCATAATTTGTGTTGTAGTGGGATTGTGGGAGTCAAACCGCAAGTATTGGTCTGTGTCTGCGTGTGGCTTCCCTGAAGACTTTTTAGTTCCCTATGAGAACTGCACAGTCCAGGTGAGCAAATGCAATCTGATACGTGGAGAGATTATTTATCCAGGGTTTGTTTTGATTGCTGCTTGGTCTTATAATGCTGGAATTTAGCTATATACAGCCAGCAAGGTTTTTTTGTTTGCTGTTTGGTCTCTGTACAGCACCACATCTGTGATGAAATGAAAATGAAATAAGGGGATGCGTGTGTGTAAATGTCTGTAAATAGCGCCCAGAGGTCAAATGCTACAAAATTGATTGTTGTTCCAATACTTAGGAACTTGGTTGTGTATTCAAATCATGACTTTGCCCATATTTTTTCCTCTCACTTTTATAGATTACTCATGACTTACTTAGATAATTAAAGCTACTTCAATTCCGAAATGTGGAAATGTTGATGTGGTAAATATTTGCATTCAAAAACTTAAATTATGTGACTCCAAGCAGATAAGCCAACTCCTTGAATATGTTCTGAAAGACCTTAAAAATTAAAATAATCACTCCACAGGAAACAGATTTCCTGCTCTGAAACTAAAGCATCAAACATACAGAACCACCACCACCTGATAACGATACATACTGACTGAGGACTCAAACATCAGAATGATACAGCTCAACTAAGAAAACTTACCTCACAACAACCTTACGCTGTGTCTGGTCAATTTTGCAGTAGACCATCTTCGTCCGAACGGCTAGTAAAATGGAAGAGATGATACATAACCAAGGACACATCCAGGACACATGCAGTCATTCAAACTCAACTTATGCACTTTTGGCTCAAGTTCTTATGTTTTGTCTCTGTCCAATTAATTTGAGTAAGTGAAAATCTTCTTCACACAGTAAACTCAGCTCAGGCATGATAAAGCACCTCAGGAGCAGGCAGGGTTAATGAGCCGTACCATCGATTACGAAGGGTTCCACGTCATCTGCGCCAATCTGCAGCTCCTGCTGCATTGTGTCGAAGCAAATCTCTTTCGTCTCTACAGCCATGCCCATGAATGTCAGTAGCCTCATCTTTGACATGTTCTGCTCATGTGACAGACCTAAAAACAAACAAAATATTTATATACCATATAGACACTCATAGTGGATGTAAAAAAAAAAAACCCAGGACTTCCGGTTAGCAGCCACATGGAGTAGGACGTGAGAGTTAGGTGCTCCGACAATTTAAAATTTCTTCACTCCCTTATCCGTTCCCAAATGTTAAACTAAATCTTTAGCTTACTATAACTTTGTACTTTACCCCATGGTTGCATATTTTTTCATTTATAATGGCTACCAAGAGTGTTAAAGCCGTGAAAAAAGACGACTCTGCGACCCCTCTAACAGTCGAGACTATCTCAGCGCTGTTAGATAAACACTGTGAAACGTTAGCAGCCGAATTTAAATCCTTGTTTAGTTTACTAGAAAGCAAACTGGACCAAATTCAGGCCCAAGAAGAGGACCATGGACAGCGCCTACCTTCACTTGAACTTGCTACAGACGACCTGAGCCAGCGTGTGACCGAGTTAGAGAATATCTGCTCCGGACTTCGGGAAAACAACACTAAGTTAACGGCCAAAGGCGTAGACCTAGAAGGTGTTTGCGAGTGAAACTCTGCCATCCCCGTCGGAGATTGATAGAGCCCACCGCATACCTGTATCCAAACCCGCTTCAGGACAGAGATCTCGGCCCGTCATTGTCCGTGTACCGGTACCAGGTGAAAGACCTTCTGATTTGGGAGGCTCGGCGGAGAGGGAAGCTGGAATACCGTGGTCAGCAGGTTCGCATCGTGGAAGACTACACTCCCGAGGTTTTAAACCAGCGAGCAGAGTATAGAGAGGTTATGACTGAGTTATACAACCGTGGACTCCGGCCTTCACTCCTGTATCCAGCACGGCTCCGGATCACTCTCTCTACCGGACAGAAGAAGTGGCTCCGCTCGTAGAAGAGGCGCAGAAACACAGACAGCTTACCGAAAATAACGTAGTGCACTGTGTTATTATTGTTTAATATGCAACACTACAGAACTCAGGAAAGTACACTTTTAACTAAAAATCTAGCCATGTTTACGTTTGTCCTGGTAAGGAGTATTGCGTTAAACTTGTATAGTGGTTATTATTATTTTTCTATGATTATTTTCTCTATTTCTAATCACGTGTGATTTATATGTGTGTTTGAGTTATAATGTGACGTGGGGGGAGGGGTGGTGTGTTTTCTCCTATTGAGAGATTTCAGTATTGGAGTGGGGAAATGTATTTATATATTTAATTGTTAGGTTATATAAATTGTGTCGGAGCAGAAGATGCGTTGGTTAGCGGCAGGAAGATTTGTTGGGTGGAAAATGGATGGATGG
>JAOTQY010000034.1:27825710-27836612 GCA_026413445.1 Dolichallabes microphthalmus
GTTTACAAAAATAAATAAATATTTATTTATTTATTTATAATTTCAGATTTGATTTTGGGCTAAATGTAATGAACAATCTTGACTGACCTGGATGTGTATTTCCTTTCTATAAAGAGTATTAGATATGTATACCATTTTAGATTCGGTATTTGATTTCATGCATATTTATATATTTAAATGTGTCATACTGTATATATATATATATACACACAAGGGGCCATTCAGGTCAAATTTCTTGTGAATTTAAATGTAAAATGTATGGTGACGAGACTCTTAGTAAAACATTTGATTGGTGCAAACTTTTTAAAGAAGGCTGTACGTCTGTGAATGATGATCCCAACTGAGGTTGCTCGGTGCCCACTGCAGTCGATCCTGTGAATATTCAGTGAGTGGAACACCTGATCCATGAAAACTGATGGATAGCATGTTGTCAGCTTTTGGAAAAGACACATCTGTCTGTGAAAACTGTACATACCATCATTCACAAACACCGCTTGCACATTACTGGAACTCGGCTGGGAGTTATTGCCACATTCCACGTACAGTCCTAACCTCGCTCCAAGCCAAGTCTACATGTTTGTTACTGGAGTTCCTGGGAGGCCAATGTTTTAGCCGTGCAGCAGGAAGTCCTTTCATGACTCTAACTTCTGTTATTCTGCACAGTCAAAAGTCCCATATTGACTTGAACTTGAACCCCTCATATTGTATATTAAAATTTTTTTTTATTATACATATTTTATATACATATATTTTACATTTAGTAAAACAAGTAAAAACAATAGTTTTCTAATATTTAACCTACTATACTGTTACATTTACTTTAACTAGCAGACACCCTTATCCAGACCGACTTAAGTGTATCTCATTATACAATTGAGGGCCTTATGGGTGGCATGGGTATGTATACAAAGTGGCAGTTTTGATTCCCTAATATATAGGGAATGTATACTGTATATTTAATTTTTAACATTTAGCAGATGCCCTTATCCAGAACGACTCACATTTTTCTCTCATTATACATCTGAGCAGTTGGTGCATTAAGGGCCTTGGCTCATGGGTCCAGCAGGGGCAATTTGGTGGTAGGATTTGAACTTGGAACCTTCCGGGCCACAGTTCAGTGCCACTAAGCTAACCCCTGCCCTGTATATACTATATGTACATATAATAGTAATCAGAACTGTCTTGTTCCCTGTAGGAGTAAAACCCTTTCAGTGTGAGACGTGTCAGAGAAAGTTCTCACGCTCAGATCACCTCAAGACTCACACGCGGACTCATACAGGTAAAACAAGTGCGTAATCCCCTTTTTGTCCTCATACATTTTTAAATTTAGGTTCTGATTCATTAGCAACTATTCTTATATAGCTTAGTCCTGATTTACAAACTTTCTCGTCATCACAACTGTTAATTTCACTTCCTTAGGTGAGAAGCCGTTTACCTGTCGCTGGCCGAGCTGCCAGAAGAAGTTTGCTCGTTCTGATGAGTTGGTCAGACATCATAGCATGCATGAGAGGAATATCACCAAACTGCAGTCGGCTTTCTGAACTCCCCCAAAACCTTACACACCTACGTTTCTAAATCAGAGTGATTATTAACAAAGACATGCTGTACAGCACGGTGATGGCAGTGCTGAACAATGAACACCTAATTATTAACCTCACTAAACTGCTTTAAGAGATAGAGAAATAATGCAAAAACTATAATAGTAAACCAAAGACTTTGTAGCCTTAGTAAAGTCGTGTAAGAAAGTTTTTGGATCATCTCATGTTGTACATAACTCATGATTGCTTAAAATCGATTTCTAAAATAAATGGGCTGGTTCACTTAAATCATAATTAGCTCAAATTTTACGAATATGATTTAATTTTTATATAGCGAAAATGCACTGTTATATTTCTTTGTACATACTGTATGTTATTCTTTGACAAGACCATGTTTTGTAATAAAAAGCTTATGTAAACACTGAGGATCCTTTCTGCATGTTTATGATGATGATTGGGTCACATGACTATGATAATCATATTAGACACATTAAATTCAACATGAAATGTTTTTAAGTACAGTATAATGATATATTCTTTAGAAAGTATATAGTACGATGATTTTTTTTTAATAGGAAGTGCTGTTCTGTTTTGTTCTCCCCTTTTCCAATGTCTGTATCCATCCTAATGTGCACCTCCTCCGAGTTCCATAACAAATATAAATGTATTATCAGAGGTGAGAACCTTGGGATGTAGCTCTGATGCCTGAACCATTTGCTTATTTAGCTTCTTGGTCTTAACCCAGCCACCAGAGACCGTTCACAGAACATCATATACAATATATTAACTACAGTATATATATGTAACTATCACACTTAGCCAACCAAAAAGAATGTTATGGGAACCAAAAACTTTCCTAGAAAAAATGCTCAATAACAATATTGGTAGGTATACGGTACAGTAGTTACTCTACCAACATGTGCAATTAATAATAAAAGCTGTCCGTGTTTGCATTCTTTTTGGTACAGCACTCATATTAGTTAATTGCTGTTATCAGTTACAAACAGTCATGTTCTCCCAGGCCCCTGTTTCTCTCTTTAAAAACTGTCAGGCTGTGCTTGGCTTCAGATAAACAGGACAAGTGAGGATTACCCCTATTACAGACAAAGTAGCTGATGTTTTTCACATGATTTTGCCCAAAATACAGTACAAGACTCTGGAGGAAATGTTATGATCTGGGGTTGCTTGACTGGTCAGGTGTAGGTTTAGCAAGGTTGTGCATCAATAAAATTAAGCCAGCTGATGACCTGAATGTACTGAACGACCAGCTTATCCCATGGATGCATTTTCCCTGATGGCAGAACTCAAATTGTGAAAGTCATTCTTTCAAAAAATGATGCTTAAGGAATAATTTTTACAGATATAATGGCCACCACACTGCTCCCTTAGATCAAATCTAAATGGGATCAAACAATGTTTTTTCTCTTAGTCAGTTTTTGATCCAGTATGTCCTGAACTCAGGATGTTACTTAAGAACTGGATGTTTCATTTATGGCAAAGAATTTGGGTAAAAAAAAAACCTCCATTACTTCCTTGCAACAAATATGTAAAGAGCACCTAAGTAAACAATCAACAATCAGGGAACAAACTTGTTTTGTCTGATTTTCATTCGGAGACATATGAATAAATGCTGTTGGGAAAGTGAAGCAGAAAAGTAGACTTATGTTTAAGGCATTTATTAAAAAGTATACAAAAATGATGCATACAAAGCTATGCTATAATGAACTGATGCTAGCAAAACCCCACAAGCACTAATATCCGTTCTGTCTTACTGGTCCATTTCAGGTGATAAAGTTCATACAGTGGAAATGGAGTTCTGCTTGTGGGGAAAAAATTCCAAGCATTCCTATTCACAGCAAAACGGAATGAGTAAATCCACTGCAAATTAACAAAGTTCAAAGTATACATGCTTATATCAGGAAGACTTCAATACGCTGCCTTCAAGATACCAAATACACACGACAAGAACATAACCGCTAACGGAAAAAAGGCTAGATTCGGCCTTTGTTATTGCTTACTGCAACTGCTACACAAGGTTTTTTTTTTGTGGAAGTACGACTTTGTTCTTAGGCTTTGAATAAAAAGGACGTTGGTTGTGGAAGGAGAAAGAAAAAAAGAATACACCAACAATTTTCTCTCAAAAAAGAGAAAGAACACAATGAAAATCAGCACCAGTCAAGTGATAGTCCTAGGTTTGACTGGGTCTATTAACACCATGTATAATCAGATGAGCTTGTTCTAAAGTGCATAGATGTCCATGAACACTGATGTGCGGGAGGAAGTCTTCACGTTTTTTCCTGGTGCAGCACAGAGCTCGAAGGGAACGGCAGATTTGTCAGTCATCAACAGAACAGTCAAGTCTCTCTCAGAAATGGTGAATATATATCCCTGATTTGCCAGTTTGTTTCATCCCCATCTCAGTGTATAAAATGAACTCTGGGTAGAGCATGCTGAAAGTACAGTATGTTTCTCAGCACCCTCGATTCTTCATAGCATCAGGTGGCAAGCTTCATTCGTCCTGGGCAAAAAAAGAGATCTGATTAACAAATTGTGTAAAATATGCAGTTAATAAACACTCAAACCAATGTTCAACTGATTATCTTTAAAAACAAACAAACAATAAAATACACCACTTTATTGTATTTTCCATACTATAATATGTATTGATTTTAGTTCCTATTTAACAGGTGTTGCTGTATACCTTGTTTCAATTTGTAAACTGCATGGTAAATTATTTTATTCTGTTCTATATAGAGTACAAATGATGGCTCTAAATAATTTAGGAGCACTGCTCCTAAATATATTTCACATCTGTTGTGAGCTTGTCAAAAGCCATTGTACGGCTCTAAAATTCTGTCATACAAGGGTGTTGTAGTGTGCATCCAGAAAACGTTTGGTAAAGAGAAGTGAAATGTACAGGACGTAACACCAGCGTTTGTACAAGATCTGAAGCAAAACTGGCATAGATGCAGAATGGGGAAAGGCAAAGAAATTTTACCACTTGTGTTAATCACACTATTAGCTTAATTATCTGTATGCATAGGAAATGGAACACTTCAAGTGCTTAGCATGTATAAAGAAATACTGTACACTGATTCAGTGTTTCAGGCTGATAATTGTGCAATTATAGCATCTAATGAATACAAAACTGTAGTGAAATCACACCGTTTCTCATTACAACTTGAACAATTTAAAAACTAGACTCTGGTGCAAGAAATTCCCCAAAATGTAGCCAGTTGATAACAGATGTTTTCAGCCTCTTATCAGAAATACACATACAGTAGCTAGACAATATGGCACAAAGTATGTGAACACCTGACTTTGACATCCATGTTGCTCCTTTGCTTTTATAATCAAGCCTTCTAGGAAAAGCCCTTTCACTAGATTTAAGAATTAGTGAGGTCAGGAAGTGAAGTCAGGTGAGGAGCTTGAAAAGGTGTTCAGTGGGGTTGAGTTTAGGGCTCTGTGCAGGCTACTAGAATTCTTCCAATCAAACACTGACAAACCATGTCTGTACGAACTTCACTTCATGCACAGGGGAATCGTAATGCTGGAACAGGACTGGGGCTCTTGGCTTCAATGAAGGGAATTAATGAAATAGCATAGATTCTTTATAATTGTGTGCTTCTTTGTGGCAATTGTTTAGGAAAGGCTCATACATGGGGTGATGGGTGTCCACAAACCTTTGGCTTTATACTGTACATCAATTTATGAGCTACGGTCAGTAAATTTACACATACAGTAGGTAACTGATAAAATTGCTAATTAATGCAATTATGAGATAGAGGCCCCTAATGAAACAGCAACTCTGTGTTATGTCTCTCTGCAAACCGTACACACCAGTGTGACTTATAGTATGGAAAATATGATACTTTTTATTAGTCACCCACCATGAAAGTTACATGAATGACAGCTTGCTTTATCCATGGATTAGACTAAAGCAAGAGCTCAACATTGCAAGGAGACGTGTGTATTTGGGTTCTGTGTTCATGAGCCCATATAGGTCAGTAAAACACAGTTATCTGCATTTCACCACTAAAAAGCACAGCCATACCAAAGCAGGTGTGAGTACATACACTCCATCTCACACACACAACAATGGAGAAAGCCACTGAAAACGGCACATTCTGTGATACACAATGAACATAAACCACACACAAATGACAAGGAAGATGTGTTTTTAAAAAACAAAAACAAACAAACAAAAAACACCAACATAGATTATCTCTCTCACTTACAGTACACACCTTCCCTGGGTTAGAGCACATTGTGTTAGATGGGCCATTAGCGATCGGGTGACACGGTTGCCATGCTGAGCTTTTCCATGCCGAGATACTAATCGGATAAAACCCCACCTACCTGCCCACTGTCCCCAAGCAATGGACTGCCTCTGTCTACCTGTCTGTCTGCAAACCAACCAATTAGAGGAGACCAACCAATCAAAATGCAGACGAGGTGACAAGGGACAGCAAATAGGAAAAATGTAGACCCCGTCATGGAGACGATTTGAAGAGAGCATGGTTATATTGTGAATAAATAGAAATAAGTTGAAAATACATTTCGAATATATATATATTAAGAAAGTAACATGCAAGACAAATTATTCTTTATGTTCGAGAATTACAAGTATTTCTAACCTCAATATCACCTAATCTATTGAAGATCTCAAAAACACATCAGAATCAAAACCTTTAAATGTCCAGGAAACATAGAATATAATATTAGCCTACCTGAATGGGCCATTTTAAACCCTTCTGCATGGGTGAAGTACACCATGAGTGTACTGTGAAGAATGTGTATTGTGTAAGCAGTGTTAGGTCAGTGGTTCAAAATGATAGACTACTGATCTAAAGTTAATGAAGTTAGCTGGCTTCCACGTCAATCACTATTCAATACATTAACTAACAATCTGCTGACCGTTAATAAGACTCGTTGAGAATGGTCCAATCACATGAGCCCAAATATTTAAAAACAATATTGGTTCGCTAAGACCAGAAGTGGGAGGGTTCGGGGCGCACAGGGTTCGGGGCACCCCAAGGATGATTTGAAAAAATCCAATTAGAGCTCAGCTTCAAATCACATCCTTTTAAAAAATTTACGTCCCTACATAGACACTCCTTCGTTCGCCGCCCCACGTACACGAACACAAATGAACATAATACAGTTTCGATTTTTATTAAAATTGTAAAAAAATATATATTAAGAAATACAACGGAATATTGTGACTAAATGACTTTCATTATTAAAATAAATAATTATGTTAAATAATTACATGTTAAAGTAGCATTCTTCTCTGCCTAACTTTAAGGGGGCGGCACCCCGGTGCTACTTATTGACCGGCCGCCAAAGTACGGTATACATTTACTATAACAATGATATTTATCATGCTTTATTCCTTATTTAAACTATAATTTATTCTCCATACCTTTTTATGAGTTTTAATAATTATGCTTTCATATTGTATACTCTGTTCCCTGGGAATTTACACTATGTTCTCACTTTGTTAAACATTACTACATTTTGTCTGAGAAATAGAACTTTTACTACATGAATCTGTTCCTTCCCTACTCCTTAAAGCTGTTCTGAAACACATTGGGTACGTATACATGTGTTTCCTCACCTGGAGCTTGTTGGCTCTGGGATCTTCTTCGTGTGCTGGAGACTCTGGAGATAGTGGAGAGAGAAGAGCCTGCACTGCTGGCCCGGGAGATGGGTAGGAGCAGGGGAGTTATAGGTGGAGAGTCCAACTGTGTTTGGCAGACAAGTAATGAAAGAAAAGCTATAATTTCCAAAGAAACTTTTTGCCTAAGCAGCTTGCGCACTTAATATTGGTGGAAAACACAGAAATACAGTTCAATTTGTTTAAATGTATTTATTTATTTTTTATGGAAGCCATATCAATACTACCCTGGTTGACCAAAAATAATAATTCTGGCAAATATCTGCCCATATAAAATTCTATAAACAATATCAATAATCAAAATTGTTACCTCCTTCAAAGTGTTACAGGTGACAAAATTTCCATCAATCATGCTCTAATTAAAACAAACAAACAAAAACAAAAAACAAGTCACACACACTAATATGTCCCTCTGCCGCCTTTAGCTTTTCTTATAGCGAGCAATTCATGCTCCCAGAACCACTCACAAATTGAGACCTGGAATATTTCCATGCCATGAGAGAAGAAGAAAAAAATCCACTGATGGGATACTCTGGTCATTCAGTACATTCAGGTCATCAGTTGCCGCATAACATTTCTAAGCCTTGACCAGAGGCTTGTGCAGTGGAAATACTTCCTGATGGGTGCATCAATAGGGTCAATCTGGACACATAAGACCACGTGACCTTATTCCATTGCTCCAAAATCCATTCTTTATGTTCCCCAGCAAAATGAAGCCTTTTTTTTGTAGATTATTGACTAGCTGCAATTGATGTAACATAATATTGCCAAGTATTTAAATAATCCCCATTCATGACTTTTTCATGAAGTTGATGGTTTAGCACTACTCTTCCAGGTGTTAATATGTTGGACAGTCCTTTAACCAATTTTAGTCATTTTTGTTTTCTTTTCTTGATATAGGCCAATAATTTAACCCTTCTGAGATGCATTTTTCCGGCCAGGTAGTGTGTAAATAGTGTCTTTTGTGTTCGTACCTCCACGCCGTCGTGGGTAGGTGAGGAGGACGTTGAAGAGTTCTCAGCATGTCTTCGTGAAGAGGAAGCCAGTCCGAGCTCAATTGTGCGAACACGTTGAGCAAACTTTAGAGAGCACACTGACTCAATGATGTTGCTTTCTAGAGGAGAAACCTGAGAAAACAAATTAATTACTAAAAAACTGCACTGGTTAACTGCACAGTAACAATGGAATTATGAGCCAGTTTCACTTGTTCATTCTCATACAATTTAAGTCAGGAGCCTTTAAACCACACAGTGGTCCTGCTATTAAGAAGGTCTGAAAAATAAAGACCATGGTTTGAACACTACTGTACGTCCTCATCAGGCTCCCAACTTATACCTCTTGACCTTTTTCAAAATCTAAATCCTGCAGTAAAGCGTTACTGTTACCAAACCTGGCGACTCCATTCTTGTTACATTCCAAGGGGGCAGTAATATTAGATATAGGCTATTTTTTAAGGATTTTTTTTGAGTCTCTGTTGACTTTTTGTCAGTTACAGACAGCGCAACTTTTTTGGAGACTAACAGGGGGGTTCTGAATCGGAGAAAATGTCTAGTCGGACAAATCTGTGCTAATATTTATGCATAAATGATTACCATTAAATTGTCATGTGGTGCTTCCTTATTGAACATAAATACGACTGTAAATGTACAGGGGAACCTCAGATCGTGAGTAACACTCTTTTGCGAGTGTTCTGCAAGACGAGCAAAGATTTTAAAGAAATTTTGACTTGATAAATGAAGTCTTGCTTCTTGTTTTGATGCCGAGTGTCAAAATCACAACTGAGCCAATGGTTTTTCTCTCTCCTGCGCTGCGGAATTGTGGGTAAATAGTTTCGATCTTAGTTCGCGTCTCTCATTTGGCATAATAAACCTTGTAAATTCCCCAACTATTACAGCATTTTCTTTTCTTTTTGTTTTAAGCAGAAGTGTAAAGTGTTAAGGAGGAGTTTACTGTTTTCAGCCTTCATAGGCCTTGTCTATTATCAGTGTGTAATTGGAATCAATATTTGGCACACTGCACACACACCTGTACCAGCATCAGTGTCTTGCTGTCCCCGCTGAGCGAGTCCTGTAGTAGGTATGTGAGGCGTGAGTTTCTGAAAGGAACATGAGAGTGGCGTGAGCGCAGCGCGTTGATGACATCACCCAGCGCCGAGAGTGACTTATTGATGCACTGAGCCTCACGCAGACGGCTTCCCTCAGCGCCGGATTTAGAGATCCTCTCAGAACCTGCTAGATCGACCAGATTCAGCTTGCCTGCATAAGGAAAGAAACAGTGACAGTTTTAAAAAATTTTAGCTGCTGTAACTAGCACATATAAGCCTCCTGGAAGAAATAATTAGTCACATTCACAAATAACGATGCCTTATTTTGACAATATCAATAGGTTATGTACCTGGACCAATGTAATTTAGCATAGAAAAAAAATCGAAAGTTCTTGGTTTTTGTGTTTCTTGTCCAAGCAGAACATTACATGGAAGGGACACTTTGACTAGCCTGCAACTTCTGGGACTATTTTGAACAGGGCATGGGTAAAGTAGTAGATAGAGATGTTAATGATTAACTGTTAATTAGTGATACAAATTTAAATTCTTATTATTAAAAAGGTAGTAACCGATAATGCATGCATAATTTGCATAAAATCTCTCTGTAGCTCACATGTCCATTCATTTGTAAACCACAAGACTGCGAATTTGCAGTTCTGGTGATACGTAATATAGGACAGCATATTTTCGGCAACCTTGTTGACTTCCTTTTTCGCAACGATTTCTGATTCATTACTTGATCGCAGAGATTTGTTGGGATTGTGCTGCTAGAACTGATAAAAAACTTCTAAATATATTAGAAAAAATATGTATGTATGCAAGTATGTAAAATATTTCTTGTGATAATTAATTATTTATCATTGATTATTAATTGTTAATGTTTTCAACTATTAAGAAAATTGTGCGTAGTGAACTAAAACATTTACTGTTTAATGATTTTCATTTATAGTTTCTGGAAAAATTCTGAAAAGAAAATATGTTTTATGTTTTGTTAGCTGCCTCAAATATTATGGGGTGTGGGGGTGTGTGGAGTTATCATTACCTGAAGTGCGGTGTCCTGTGGAGGCGTTAAAACCAGCTACATTAACGATGAGGAGAGCATGAGAGCGAGAGCTGTGCTCATTCAGGTTGGTACATGCTGTCGCCCTGTTCATGTGACCCAGCTCAAAAACCTACAGGGTCAAAACAAACACTTTTTTTTACATTCACTTAAGCTGTAAAGTCATGGCAGTTCACAAATATGGGAACATATGGTATAAAACATATGTTTTATATGATCATATGTTTTATCTCTCTGCTCAGACAGAGCTGAAGTGTGTGAAATGATTTTTCTAGCTTATGGATTAATGATGTTCCTACTAAAGTGGCCAAGGTGGGACACAACGCTATTGTGTGATAAGTACAGTAAAGAAGGACAAATACCCTGATATTAAGTGGCCAAGGTGGGACTTAATGCAAAACAATTTAACCAAGCAAATACTGTAAATGCTATGTTTTAGCCTATGGCAGTGGTTCCCAAACTGGGGGTCACGAGAGGGATTAAAAAATTAGTGGCGCTCGATTCGTTCGGCAGCCTGCAGCCCAAATTGTAGTTTGTGTGTTTAACCTGTGGGGGCAGTGTGTCGGGAACTGGATATGAA
>JAOTQY010000034.1:28056465-28066684 GCA_026413445.1 Dolichallabes microphthalmus
AAATTTTTACCCCAATGTGGGAATGATTTAGCAAATATGAAGAAACTTTATAAATGAGCATATTATTATTATTATTATTATTATTATTATTATTATTATTAAACAACCGAAAACAAACATAAAAACATATGATCATGTATCCGCTCTTTCTTTGACTGTATGAACCTTTTCTTTTTTCTTTTTTTTTTGCTCAGTTGTGTTTAAATAGTTTGTTTTTAAAAAATCAGTTAATTTTTTACTTTTTGCCTAAGTTGTACTGAAAAAAAAGACATCACTCTATATCATGGTTAGATGCTAAATCTTCAACATTTTGTTCTACTGTGATTTGATCTTGAAATAAAGTTTATGTCCTGTAGAAGGCAAGAACAACGTTTTTTTTTTTGTTTGTTTGTTTTTTTGGACAAATTGTTGTTTTGTTGTTAAATTCTGCTCTGTGGACAGAACTGTCACCCCTATAAAGAATATATAACACTATTATGTGTAACAATGCGACTCAAATTTTGACACTGGTACATGATCACTCCTGATATTTCATGCCGCCTGCCCCAGATAAAACCCCAGCCAAACTGTGACCTTATAGGTTAAAACCTTTTGTTCTGCTCCGTTAAAGGGCTAAAGCTTACATCAATGGCCGGAATAATGGGCTGAGGTGGCAGACAGAGAGCTACTCCTGTTCTGAAGGGCTCTAGGGAGAGGGAGAGGGTGAGAGAGCGTGAGTGTGTGAAAGAGAGAGAGAGAGAGAGAGAGAGAGAGAGAGAGAGAGAGAGAGAGAAAGAGAGGGGGGGAGGGGGAGTGTGGGTATTGCGAAGTGAGGATTGAGTTTCATCACCTGTTTAAGTTACACACATGCACACATAAACACACACTGACACACACAGTCTCTCTACACCCCTGGGATGGGCAGCAGCTGGTGATCTGCATTTCCACAGCTTTGCTTGCCAGACCTTTCCTGGATTGTGTGAAAGTGACGCCTCACATGGAGCAGCCCTCTGCTCTCGTAAACACAACGCAAGCACAGTGGCAAAAACCAAGCATCACATCGGAAGCACAACATTGAGGAGAACTGCTTGAAATCCA
Source organism: Dolichallabes microphthalmus (assembly GCA_026413445.1). NCBI lineage: Eukaryota > Metazoa > Chordata > Actinopteri > Siluriformes > Clariidae > Dolichallabes > Dolichallabes microphthalmus. The sequence goes on from JAOTQY010000034.1 coordinate 28,057,543, forward strand.
TGAACAGAGGAACAGTGATAACGTTGTTCGTTCTGGCTTAAAGAAGAACGTGTGTGTGTGTGTGTGTGTGTGTGTGTAAAGACACAACACACACACACACTTAAACAGAAAACAGTTAACTTATTTATTTGTACTTTAATGCTAGTTTGCATGACTAAGCTCACTTAACTAAACAATCGCTTCTGATGTTTAAACAAAGAAGAAATGCTGGCTGGATCACCGTTTGTGGTGAAACGATAAAAAATATATATAATTTTTTAAAGCCTAAGCAACCTACACACTGTACCCTGCCAATCCCAGATAGCATCAGTTAACTAACTTCCACAGCCTATATAAAGTATATTAATAAATAATATTAAATATTAAATATAAATAATAAAAAGTGAACAAAGATTTGATGATGAAGTTGCCTGCCTTTAATGTAGCTTTGGAGGCAGAAAATGAAAAACCCATGTTTAAATTAGGTCTTAATGTTGTACAGTTGTAAAAGTTGTTGTTTTTACATAACTAGCATATTAGGTAAAAAAAATACAAAATAATAAAATAAAAAAGATCGAAAAAAAGTAGATCAGATAAAGATTACGTTTTGTCTTAAAATGACTCCAGAATGTTAAAATTCACTTATACCATAATTTCTCTGGTGAAAATATTAAGTAACGCCAGTAAAAATATTCAGTCTAGCTTTACTAATGAATATCTACTGGTGCTGGTGTTTATTTACATTCAGCAAGTAGCTTATTAGTAGCTAATTTTATTGTAAATTATTTAAATCCTGAAAAAATAACTGCTCATAACTTCACTTCCATTTTGATAGAAATTTGATGTCATTTACATCGCAGATTTAACGTCAGACAAATACCTGGACAGACATACAGACATAAAGACATACATTTTGAGAAAAAATGGACAGGACTACAGTACACCTCCAAAGTGTACTTACAAAAATATATCATTAAGAGCTCATTCTGAACAATGTAGTGTACAGTACAATTCAATTAAAATAAAATTCAATATTCTCAAATCAGTCATCATAATTATTTTGCTTATAATCCCTCATTAATGAGACTAACAGATATGAAACTTGTCTAGGTTGATAAATTATATTTAGCATGATTTAAAAAGACAAACCCACTCTTTGCACCCTTTTAAATCAAAGTTTTAATTAATTAGTTAAGATTAGTTGTTTTTTTTTTTAATCCCTTTTTTCAGTCACTATTATACTGTATGATTTTATAGCAGAAATGCAACTAAAAGGTGGGTACCTTCATTTTGAAGTGGTTTGGGGTGAGATTATCAATGACCTGGGATCAATGGACACAGTACGTGCCTGGCGTCACACATTCCCATCTCTATGGCAACTTGTGCTCATTCATGTGTATGTGTGTGCAAACAGAAAGAGATTCAGCAAGCACTGAAAGTTATCAGATGGGTTAATTTTTCGACTTCCCTGTGTAAATGTTTTACAGTCATTAACTTAGAGGTCACATAGACACACACACACAAATACTTTTAGCTTTTAACTCCCTTCTAAAGTTCCTCCCATATGTGTGTGATCTAAACACGCATGGATTTGACCTTTACACCTTGACCGCGACCCGCTACTGTGTGTCTTTCTGTTTAAGTCACGGCAAATCTAAAAAATATATATTTTTAAAACACTCCGCAGCATATCAGCAACCGCTATGTAGAAGGGAAAAGGCGACCGTATACAACAAACCGTTTTAAAAAAGGTTTATCTTTCTCTAACCTATCTAATCTCTGAATAGAGACGTATAGTGCGACCTTACAGAATTTACATTAAGACGGTGGATATTTAAGAGCCTTCAGCTTAGTTTAATGTTACTGGAAGCTGTAAAAGACGTAAAGAAAGGACGCTTGCTGCAAGTCAATGCCTTCGTTAACAAGCTCTTAAAATGTGGTCAGTGGATGAATAGGAAATTCTGGCCATGAAGGTCAGAGAAACTTTTACGGCACTAAAGTGCATTTACATTTATTCATTATGTAGACGTGTTTATGAGGGAGTCTGCAGACCAAGCAAAGAGCTGGATTGCTGTGTTATACATGAGGAAAGCTGCTAGATAGCAGGGCCGCCTGTAGAACAATGTTAGAAGTGCCTAGGCTTTGCCTAACACAGTCAGGATGTTTACATGACATTGTGTTAGTCTGAAACTGAAACCAGACCAAATAAATCTCTCTCATCTAAATCGCTTTATCTTGTATTCAGGCCTGGAGTCTATTCCAGGAGACTTAGGGCATGAGGCTGGGGTACACCCTGGACAGGTTGCCAATCCAACGCAGGGCACAAACACATATACACACTCATTCATACATCACAGGCAATTTGGGAACACCAATCAACCTAATCTGCATGACTTTGGACTGTGGGAGGAAACCGGAGTACCCGGAGGAAACCTACCAAGCACGGGGAGAACATGCAAACTCCATGCACACAGAGACGGGAATCAAGCCTGGCCGGGAATCAAAACCAGACCCTGGAGGTGCAAGCCGACAGTGCGAACCCCTAAACCACTGTGCCGCCCAGTTTTAAAATGAATGTATACATTTATTTAAAGTTTAACTAGTTAAACTAGTTAATTTTAAGTTGGACTAGCACACCCCCAGACAATGTGGTTGGGATTTGAGCTATTCCTGCACATATACCTCAATCGAACACAGGAATCAGCCTAAGCGCTCTGCAGGCTTTGATCAAGAAGTCAAACAAAATGTATAACAAAAGAAGACACCATTAACAATATGGAAGTGTTGTCTGCCATCGGATAACAGCATAAACACAAGGGATAGCATACATCTCGTTTGCACAAAAAGTAAAACATATACCACAGCTGAAAGGTGCGGATATGTAATTTCGTCTGGGTTGTCATCGGTCGACTTGCTACCAGTTTGCCACTTGTTAATTGAAGACAAAGACAAAGACTTACAAAGATTTGATGATTGAACCCGAAGACTTACAAAGACTTCTGGATTGAAGTCAAAGAGTTACAATGAGTTATTGATTGAAACCGAAGACTTGGGAAGACTTGTAGATTGAAAACAAGGACTTCCGAAGAATTGTTCAAAGGAAACAATGAGAAAACAACCATGATTTGTTGACTGAAAGGAATGACTAAGGAAGACTTACAAACACTTTTTTGAAGCTGAAAACTCTTAAAGACATTAAACATTTGTAAGTCTCCCAAATAAGTCTACTTCTTCCATCAACAAGTCTTTGAAACTCCTTTCAATCAATCTTAGAACATCATAATTTGTCTTCAAGCATCAAGTCTTTGCAAGTCTTTGTAATTCTTCTTAAGTCTCTATTCACCTTGTTGATTCAACACAACAATTGACAAAGACTTAGGAAGGGTTGTTTGATGCAAAGACTTGATGATTGAAAGACTTACCAATGACTTATGAAGACTTGATGACTGAAGAAGGCGAACAAAGACTTCTGGATTAAAGTCAAAGAGTTACAAAATGATTTGATCTGAACTTGATTAAACTTGATTGAAACTGAAGACTTAGGAAGACTTGGTGATTGGAGACAAAGATCGCTTGTCCATTGTTTTGGTCCATGACATAATACTAACAAGATGAAAGGGGGCATATCGCCACCTAACTTGGAGGTGGACATAATTCAGTTAATAAACTGATTACCCGATTCCAATTGGATTGCCTAGACAAACTATGTCCATAGCTCAAAATAACTGTCCATGTAATTGTTTTAAGTGTTACACAATTAGATAAACATGTAAGTATGTTGTGCTTACCTGGGAGCCATAGGGTGTGGTCAGCTTATCTGACCCACGGCAAATCTCTGTATCCACTTGGGCCCATTATGATGATTGCTTGCTCAGTCAGTTATGCCACAAGATCCTACTGACAACTCATTAACATAGTGGATCCAACAAAATAATAATTATGTAAATTCTCAAATATCGCAATTATACATGGTCCTCCCCCAAGCTTGCTGCAAAGTTGGTGCTTATAATAAACCTGTTCCAGCATACAAGCGCACCTACTGTACACAGAGCCCTGACCTCAACCCCACAGGAATGCTGACTCTACAACAAACCTTCTAACTCAACATCAATGCCTGATCTCACTAATGCTCTTGTGGTTAAAAGGCCAGGAAATCCCACAGCCATGCTCAAAAATCTAGCATAAATATTTCCCAGAAGAAAAGAGGCATTTATAGAGACAAACTTTAGAACATACACATATGAACCTACATACACATAAGTCTTGATTATAGATGTTTCATGTTACTGGCCCTCATTCAGGCAACGGTTATGATTCATGGATTCACCCCAGTAAATTAATTAATGACTTAAGCACACTGTCACCTCACACGTCCATGGCTGGGGTTAGAATTTTGGCTTAGGTCTATTCTTCATGTTCTCTCCATGCTTGGTGTATTTCCTCTACATAATATGCTGATTGGCATTACCAAATTGCCTATAGTGTATGAATGATTATGAGAGCATGTGTCTTCTACCCTTTGTTCCCTGGGATGCGCTCTGGGCTTGCCACAACCCTACACAGGATAGTCAATATACATAATGGATGGATGGATGGATGGATGGATGGATGGGCTCTTTACCACTAGCTCCACAGGCACTCTGCCATGGATGTCAGTTCTTTTGTTGGACAGGTACTTGTCATTAGCAAAACCAGTGATATCTCTCAGATTTGATGACATCTTAACAGCTGAGTGCTGCTCATGTCCCAACAATGACTCTCCAGTACTAGAATATGAACCACCACTGAGAACCTAAACCATGGAGTGACAACTTGCAGCCCATGCTGTCATGTGTTCAATCATATACACCTCAAAGAAATACTGAAGAAAAAAAGTAAAACTATCAAGGTAGCTTTGACAACATGAACATGATTCCAAACCATTCCTTTGGAAGTTACTGGACTTTCCTGGATATATGGCTCTGACAACAGGAACATCTGCAAGTCTTCAACACTGACATATATCAAATTGCAACTTTGATGTCCTTAAACTCAACTGAATAGGCTTTATTCTTTTGTATTTCCATGTCATGTGTCAAGTTTATGAGTCCCAAGAGACCTACATAAGTAGTTCACACACACCAAAAAGAAGAGGAGAACACATCGGATATGATTGAAGTTAAAATTTGACCCTTTTGCCCTCCAAAAGGGACACTGCAGACACTCCTGACTGGACCTCTAGCTGACACACCCTTTCTCATTGCAACTGACTGGAAAAGTGTGGGGAAACAAAAGACCTTTAAGCACTAGATCATTAAAGGGCAGCACAATAAGTTTAGTGGGCAGTGCTGCTCCCTCATAGCTTCAGGCTCCCAGGTACATTCCTTCACATAGGGGGTTATTCCTCTAGGTTCTCCTATCATTTCATTAAAAAAAAAAAGTTAGGATCACATCTCCTCAGAGTGAATATGTCTGCATGTTGTCCTTAGACAAACTGGGGTCCTATCCAGGTTGTATTCCCAACTCATACCCATTGCTCCTGGGAAAGCTTCTAGATTCACAACAATGATGACTGGGGTAAAATTCTTACTTAAATTGAATGAGTGAAAGCTACCACACTTTGTATAAGCCAACATATCAATGACTAGCACTCAGGCCTGGTTATCCAAAGTAGGCATTCTCCAATGATGCAGAACATATTTGCCTAATCCATGCAAAGACATGGTGAGTGTGTGCCATGGTGTTTATTAGTCCACATTAACAAAATTCAAAAGGTAAACATTAGCCACTTCATCAGATCGTTTCTCCATCATTGGAATATGTTTTTTTCTGCTCATGTTTGTCCCATGTTAAAATGCAAAACATTAAGCCTGGTATTAAGCCCGGTGCAAGTTTTAGGTTCTCCTTGTGTCCGTGGGACGGCTCTGGTAACTTGGGGCATGACTCCCCAAGCCCTCTGGGGGTGTGCTGTGAGGTCTGGCACCAGAATGTTGGCCTTCTTGGGTCGGACTTCAAGAACTCATTCTTACCTCCCAGTAACTTTATGTAACAGAGCATTTCTAATAAACTCCCAGGGAAACAAGACACCATGAAGCTCAACTCTACCTCATGGTCCATGAACACACTCATCTATCATTAGTCAGCAGGCTTCTCTCCACCCTTGCTGAAAAATGAGAAAACTAGGCCAGCCTCCCCTGCACTCCCTGTTAGCACATTATTTAATGTTTTTAACAATAGAATTGTTAGCAGACGCACCATTTTGAAAGGTTTATTTGTTTTTTTTATTCTTGTCTACACACTTTAGGTGTTTTTTTTAGTTATGAGTAATAAGCCTTAAACAAATTTAATTTCCTTTTAAATTAAAATTGATTACAACAGTACAGAAACAAAATGTGTAAAAGCCACACATTACCACACATGGTTTAAAGAGAACTTCCAAGGCTTTAAATGTGTTTTGTTTAGGAATTCAACCAAGAAATTCTGGAGGAAATTAAATTGCCATATACTGACAAAATTAGATCTCTCTCCTATGAAGTTAGTCATCCAAAGACCTGACAGGAACTTACGGCGTCTTTGTAAATATGAGGGCAGAGTTTATTGTACATTTTAAAACAAAAGGTACAGAGAAGCTTGCAGAGCGCTATTATATATTTATGGAGTCCTGCAGCCACATCAGAGCAGATGGAAGAGGAAGTATTTCCAAAGGCTTTAGTCAGTCGAGTGGGAGTGTGCACGGCTGAAGCACGTCACTCGAGTGAACAGAGAGCTTTCCGGTACCAGCACATGAATCACGTCACCTGCTTTTCATAGTGCTTCAAACACAAACAAATCTCCAGTGGCTCTAAACAAGCCACCATCACGGGTGCTGTAAAGGAGTGTGGGATTTTCTAGGCTCTAAGTAGAAAGGAGGCTCGGGAAAAACTGACAGAATGATAATTATAAAGAAGAATGAAACCTGTCTGTGGAGGAGGGCTCAGGGCATTAAACCGTCAGGGGCCAAATGCTCATACTGCTCCTCTCCTTTCTACTCAAATGACCCTGTACTGATTTATGGCATTCTTTTGGGTTACCCCCTTTGTCCCGGGTTTCATGCTTTGGTTTAGAGATTATTAGAGGTGATAGATAGTAAAGATAGTAACACATTATATTTATGACTTTGAAAACATATTTAACTTTGATTCTTTTTAGCCAAAGTCAAAATTTCCATTATATAGGATACAAATATACAGTATCAGCACTATCACACTGACAACTTTTTTTCCAACAATACAAGGAGTGTTCAAGACAAACCAGGACATTTGGTGTTGCAGAATAACAAAAGATCTTTATTTAGTGCTTGGATACAATCAGGGGGAAAAATTTTCTCAGTACATTCTTCACCTCTGAAACGCTGGCCTCCCAGGAACTCATTTGAATCAAGGTCAGGACTGTATGGGGATGTGGCAATAATTCCCAGCCTAGTTCCAGTAATGTGCAAGTGGAGTTCGTAATTGATCGTGTGTGTACAGACAAATGCGTCTCGTCCACAAGTTGCCATGGTTCTCTGTCATATACAAATATACATCATATACGGTTCTCCGTCATATACAAATATGCATCAATTTTAAAGGATCAGGAGTCACACTTGACAAGGATGATCAGTCACAGACACAAGTCATATACAGTACACTGCCTGGCTGAAAAAGTCACCATTTAAGGACTAAATTATTGGCCTGGTTGATGCAAGGAAGCCCCAGATTTTATATTACTGTAATTAGATTAAGAACACTCACTGTAAATAGTGCTGAACAACTTTGTGGAATAAATAAGGCCAGACAACAACAAAAAAACACACATAAAAGGAAATTACTTAAATGCTTGGTGAAGTTACAAGAGAATTTCCACACGCACAATACAAGAAGAACCCACTCAGCTGAGTGGCTGTAAGGAAGCCACTTATTAGTGAGACTAACCAGAAACATGGTTTCGGTTTGCTAGGAACTATAAAGATTGGATTTTGGGGTAAGGGAAAAAATCATGTGGTCTGATAAGTCAACATAAGAAGGGAATTATATGAAGTGATGCACCAATCATGCATAGTGGCCACTGAACAAGCCTCTGGAGGCAGTGTTATCATCTGGTGTTGCTTCAGTTTATTCAGGTCGAACTCATCAACAAAATGAAGCCAGCAGATGACCATAAGTGGAGTTTTTCTTCCCTGATGACACAGGCGGATGAAAGAGTGGTTCTGTGGTTCTTCCATTCATAAGGAATCATTATCACACAAGAATTCCCCACCACACTGCGTGCCTAAAGGTGGTAAAAGAAAATCTTATGTTTCAAGTAATTAATAATTATAAGGAATAAACCACAATTTGCCATGCTGTTATAAGAATATAATCAACAAGTAGTGAAGTGTCATTCAATGCGAAGTTACTAATTCCCTATAACAGCACACGGTCAGGAAACATTTAATCCCTTTTCCACCACAGCAATTTGACAACATTTACTGTTCTTTTAATACAGAATAAGGTCCATAATTACAAACACGTCATTTGCTTTGCAGCCTGAATGTTCCTAGCTGCTGTTATAGAAAATGGATAAACGCCTTCTGAGCAATCAGATTCAAGCATTCAACAGTCTGTGGTATAAATATAAATAATCGTTAGACCGTGTTCGGTGTATTTATACCACATTATGTTTTGAGCTTTGGTCTATGAGAACAAGTGTTAAGTTTGTTCAGGGCTGGCATGTGAAGTGTCCATCCAGCACTCCACACACAGTCTAATTTCTGTGGGAGTGTAAGAAAACTGAGCGAACCCAAACAAAAGGCTAGCCAGGGGTTATGGGCTAATACAAGCCAAAACAAACACCAGCCAGTTTAATTACCTACATTTTAACCACCTGCTTATCCCACACCCACTATCGTGTTTATGTGGAAGTGTTAAGTACAGTATAAATAGAAAATACACTCTTTTCAATGGTTTCATAAAGGTGTTCTATTGAGTTAACAAGGCATTACATCATATAACAGATTTTTGTTCATAATTTTATTATTCTCTATTCCAATAATTGACATTGTACAAATGGCACCTATTCATTCATTCATTCATTCATTTTCTGTACCCCTTTATCCTTATATACAGGGTCGCGGGGGCCTGGAGCCTATCCCAGGAAACTTAGGGCACAAGGCGGGGTACACTCT
>JAOTQY010000034.1:28128455-28139965 GCA_026413445.1 Dolichallabes microphthalmus
TAATAACCATAAAATTACTGGCAAGGCAGGTTTTACTTTAGAATAATACATTTACGTTTAATGTACTCATAGAGTACTAAATAATACAGTAGGAAAACATGTCATATAAAATAATGCACTGTAACCATACTTTTCCTTTTATAGCCACATAACTCAGAAAGGAGCAATGTGATAAAACCACCATATCACCTAGAAGATTAAACACACTAACTGATTGACCCAAAGGAACATTTCTTTGGCTCATGGCAGTGATTCAGGAAGTGCTGATAAGTGATGTGGAGGGGTCTGGATCATGTTTTTGCATGGGTTTGACACATAGCCTGCTGACATATTTTCTACTTTTGAAGGTGATAAGAATCTGGTTTCCATTTGCCATCTCTCTCCCTATCTCTACTAAAAGAAATATATGAAACTAATAGGATTTAATACAAGTTATCCAATATGACTGCTATTTTTCTAAGTATTTTTCATAAGAACTTTCATTTATTCATTCATCTTCAGGGTAGATGGGGGCCTGAGGCTATCCCAGAACTCTCTGGGCACAAGGCGAGGTACACCCTGGATACTGTGCTAATCCATTGCAGGGCCCATACACACACATACAATTTGGGACCAACAATTAGCCTACTATGCATGTCTTTGGACTGTGGGAGGAAACCGGAATACCCAGAGGAAACCCAACAAGCATGGGGACAAATGCAAACTCCACGTTCATAGACTTGAGGCATGATCGAACCTGTGTTCCTGGAGCTATGAGGCAACAATGCTAACCACTACACAATCATGTTTTCATGTAATAGAATTACTATGATGAAATGACATAAAAACAGCATAGGCTACATAACAAAGACCCCTAATACAATGTAAAATAACTTCAAAACCAAATACCTGAGCAGGACTTTAACTCCAGTCATTGCAGTGGGACCACTGCGTTCTTACCACTGGACCAAAAGAAATGCAGTTGGAGCTTGTAAATGCACATAGATACCAGTGAGCATCACAAAGATCATAATACAGTACAGTAATTTTGGAGCTAATAGGCAACTCATGGTAATTCTCTCCAAAAGAACATAAGAAAGAGCGGTAACCTTACAACATAAGATATGTGTCACATGAGATACACACACTCTGTGCAGGAAGCTGTTGTGTCCATCCTAATATCTGACCAGAATTCTAAAGAAATTTAAGGAACCTTTGATTTGGATGGACATTATGCAAATAGATGTAAATCAGCAATGCTCCAAATAAAGGTTCAAATGTTTGCTTTCACAATGTTGTTTCCCAACATGATCTCAAAGTCATAGTAACTTTCAAAAGCTATGTGATGATATCATGATGTTAAAAATCATCACATGATTCACATCATCAAATGATCACAACATCATTACCACCAAATTACAATGTTCATCCAATATTAGGGTTCCTGCTGGATAGATCTTTCAAGGTTATTGAAAGTTGAAATATTTATTTCACTGTGAAGAATGTCAAGAAAAATATTAATTGTCAGAGGTGAGGTGAGGACGCAGGTGCAATTCGGCTGAACTTTATTTGTCTCAGCGAACAAAATCAACCATGAGTGAACACAAGAGTGAACCAAGAAATCAAGTACAGGATAAAATCTGTTATAGCAAAACAGAAATACAAGGCTTGGTAACAACTGGCAAAACTGACACAGAGTGTGTACTTCACAGTAAACAAATGGTGTGAAAGTCCTTTCATACTGTGGGTGACTTTCACACTTCCACAGCCACAGGTACTGTATGGGTGGGTGGGAATGGGTACACAATCAGTACCTGGGTACACCCTGTACAGGGTGCCAATCCATCCCAGGGGACACACACCCAATCACACTACAAGTCATTTGGGATCGCCAATTAGCCTAATCTTTGGATTGTTCAAGAAAACTAGAGTACCAGGAGGAAACCCACCAAGCACAGGGAGAACATGCAAACTCAATGCACACAAAGGTGGAAATCTACCCCGGGCAGGAATCGAACACGCACCCTGGAGGTGCAAGGCAACAGGGCTATCCACTACACCACCAAGCCGCCCCTGCTAAAAACAAACATTACTAATTTAACTAATTATTTGATAAAATTTTAACTAGACTTTTAATGTAGTGCTTGGTGGATTACTTTGGCTTCAAAGAAGCGTAAAAGTACCAACATGATCAACTTCTCATTGAATCCTTTAGTGTTTTTTTTTTTTTTTTTTTTTTAACAGTCCTGCTTGATTTTTGCCCTGCATTTCAAACACTGGATTGAATCAATATTTCTCATTTAGGACATAAAATATAAAAAGACAGAGGGAGGCTGCATTGTCATCGTTATGTTGCTTTTCATGAAAGTTTTACATCATTTATTCTGATTTCGATCCGTCATGAAACAGGAGCTGTGCCTGGCAGGAGCCTTCAAGTGGCGAGACTCAAACAGTTTGATCTGTCTAGGTTTTGAACCCAGTGGTTTATTAAAGTGATTTTTCTTTTGCAGAATCATTTCAGACAATGGCAAACATCATAGGAAGGTATCTATTCATATTTCAGCTGAGTTTAGGAATTCAGTCCCGGTTGTACCCTTTCCTTTTTAAGAAGGCAAAGTCAATATCCAGATGGCTAAAGGGAAGAGAAAAAGTCTTAGCTAAATACAGACATATACAGCAGAGAAGTAACCGGAGAAACTGCTGACTTTCTAATATAATAAAGAAACTGAGCAATCCTTTACACTGCCTGTTGAAGTCTAATAATAACAGAGCCCTAGAGGAGAAGAGAAAGAGGATAGGGAATATTTTTAAACCAAATCTATGCCTCTGTCACTAATGCAAGCACACACACACACACACACACACACACACACACACACACACACACACACACACACACACACAAATAAAATTCACCCCAATTTCCAACATCTCTTAAATGAAGTCATTCAGCCAAGACATGCTTAGTGTCTGTTATTTGCTTCTTTAGTTTGGCAGTGGAGCTGCAACATGATAACATGATATTGCTGTCAATTCACTGTGGGCTGACATTTGATGTGCACTTATCAACCATAGCATTAAAACTATTTACAGATGAAGTCAATAGCAATCGTGTGGTGGAATGCATTTGGCAGAGGGTCAAGCTGATGTGTGGGAAGCAGGAAAAATTAAGGATCATATAACGAATTTGACAGCGGACAAATTGTGGAGCCCAAGGAGCAAATAGACTAATCAGTAAACTGGCAACAGAGTCATGGCTACTTAAGGCTCTCAGATGCACATGCTCCAAATCCACGGAAGAGCTACTGTAACACAAACTGCAGGAAAAAAGTTGATGTTGTTGATGCTGGTTATGATAGAAAGGTGTCTGGAAACAGAATATGGAGCTCCATAGCTACAGAAAGGGTTCAGAGTGTCCATGCTGACCCCAATGAAAGCACCGACAATGTATCAGAAATGTACCGTGAGAAGCCAAGAATGGTGTTCCTTTACATGGATCTACAGGAAACACTTACTTTACAGCTATTCCCCAAAGTATGGCTTATGGCTGTGAATGCATTTTGCATTTTGTGTTACCTGGGTAAGAAATGGCACTATGGCCAGAAGCTAAGATGGCAGAGACAGTGTGATGCTCTGGCCTATATTCTGCTGGAAAACCTTGAGTCCTTGCATTTGACATGTTCCACCCATCCTACACACTGTCATAGATCAAATTCACTCCTTCATGGCCATGTTATTTTCTAACACCAGTGGCCCCTTTCAGCAGGATAATACACCTGACACCCTGCAAAAATTGTTCAGGAATTGTTTGAGGAACATAAAAAGGTGTTGACTTGGCCTCCAAATTCTCGAGATATCAATCTGATTCAGCATCGCTGGAATGTGAGAACAAAGAAATCTGACCCATGGTGGACCCAGCTTGCAACTTGCAGGATTTTAAACTGTTGTTAATGTATTAGTGGCAGATACCACAGCACACCTTCAGAAGTGTTGTGGAGGTCACGCTGCTATGGTTCAGGTTTTCAAAATATTTTAATGCCATGGCTGAGCTCAGCAAGACAAAATTGAGGTTAAATTTACTGTGTCTGATCATGCAAACTGCACCTGGTGACCATCTAAAAATTTACTGCATGTAGAAACATTTTCCTTTTAAAAGCTGCAACAGTCAAACATGGAGATGTGACAAAGCTCAGGACTAGGGGAAATGTGAATACTGTAATGATAATGAGTTGGGGAAAAAAAAAACAGAGCAATATCAGACCAGTACAAGTAAAAAAGTGTGGGTGGTGTTAATTATACTAGATGTGTAAAGCACAGAATATACAGAAGAGTTCATTTACTGTAAAACATTGCGTTTTCTACTAGTTGATTGCAGCTTCTTTAACAGTTCATTAAAATCCTGTTTAAATGTGTTGAACCTGTTCTTAATGGAAATTAATGTAATATACAATATGTGTCCTGACCTAAGTCTATGACCATCTCATCCATATACTGTATGTTTGTTGAATATTCCATTAAAATGTCTGTTGATGTCTGTGCATAGGTTTTCTCCAGGTTCTCCAGTTTTTCTAACCACTAAAACATGCCAATAGGTTGAGTTTTACTAGAATAAAGTAAGTGAGGGATTGTGGCTAAACAGGAATTTGGGATTAAACAGGGATTGGGAATGAACAATTGTGGAGCCTTAAAAAAACACTTATCAGTAAGATTAATCTGAATGAAAGCTTTAATTTGCTAGGGACCATAAAGAATAGACTGGAGACCATTGGAGAAGGTTGTGTGGGTTGGTGAGTCCAGGTGCATCCTGTTCCAGACTGATGAAGTGAGACAGATAAAGCAATCATGTCACCCATTATACAAGCCTGGGGAGCAATGTTATGATCTGTGGTCTCTTCTGTTGGTCAAGTCGGTTGACATTGTCGTGTGCCCCCAAAAATATTTATTTGAATATACAGAATAAAGGTTTTTCCAATTAATGGATTTTTTTCTTTCCTTATGGCATGGGCATTTTCCAAGATGTCAAGGCCAGGATTTATTAGAAGGGCACTGGTGGCTCAGTGGTAGGTGTTTTGCATGACATGTGGAAGGCCTGGGTTTGATTCCAAGCTACTGCCCAAACCCCAGCCACTGGATGAAGTGCCGGTCCCAAGCCCAGATCAAATGGGAAGGTTGTGTCAGGAATGGTATCCAGTGTAAAACCTGTGAAAAGGTCAGGATTCATTGGGCTCACATTGTATTGGTGTAGTCGACCTTAAGCCCACGGAGAATCTTTGGGATGTTCTGGAGAAGGCTTTACACAGTGGTCCGACTCTCATCATACATGCAAGATTTTGGAGAGAAATTAACATGACTCTTGAATGAAATAACTGTTGTGACATTGCATAAGCTTATCTAAATGAAGCCTCAGCCACAGTCAAAGAGATAAAGTGTGTGACTTTTTGTTTTTGACTTGAGAGTTTGGTGGCAACAAGAATTTCAAACTACTTTCAACTCTGCACACAGTTTGTGGTGCAGAATACAGACTTATTGTGTCTGAAGATGGCACAAAGAGCTTAATATATCATGCCCCATGTGTGCTGTGAATTGAAACTACTGAACTTAAGTCATTTTATCAGAATAAAAACAAATCATGCTGAAATGTAAAAGCAATTTGGATTCAAGATGTGTCAAATATGACTCGCTTTGTGACTCTTGAAGTATTCAAGTATTGGGGTGTTCATAATTTTCTTATTATTTTTCACTTCCAAAATCCCTTATGTTGAGATTTCTGGGCTAAAGTAAAGGAAAATACATGATTGAGCCATACTGACTTCATTAAACATTCGTGGAAACTTTTATTTGTTTTCATGAAAAATGGAAAGTGCAATAAAAAAGGGGCAATTTGCAACCATAATGTGATATTGATGAAGCAATTTTAACTTTAATGGACTACTTTTCCAGGGAAATTTTATAATCTGATATATTTTCATACATGCTTTTAAATATGCTGTATCTGTTCATCACAAAGGGTTATTCTGAGTGCATTAAAAGGGGAAGAGAGGCAGAGTCGATGTAGTCTTTGAACTGTAAATGCCAAATATATGGATAAAAAAACACTTTTAGTGATGTTCAGACTAAAACAATTGAGGAAAAATACTGCAGGCTTATTATGTAATTCTGAAAGCACAAGTTATTATCTTGGGAGAGAAAAGACATTCAGATTAATTCATCATGGAGCAGAGAGAGAGAGACTTCTTTATCTGTGCATCTACAGTGAACAGAATAGAGAGCAATGAGGCTCACTGGTGAGGAAACTTTAATCAAGAAGGTATGTGTGATTGAGACGAACTATTGCTGTGCAAGGAAATTAAATTGAAACATGCTACTTTCAGAACTTGTTCCACTTTATAAAGGGTCAGGTTATAGTGGAGTTTGCATGTTGTTTCCTCTGGATGTTCTGGTTTCCTCCAACAGTCATGACAGTCAGACATGCAGATGAGGCTAACTAGTATTTCTAAATTGCCCTCAATATAAGAGTGGGTGTTTGAGTGTGAAGGTCTACATTCTTGTGCCCCAAGATCAGTTGGCACCTCATCCTAGTGCCTAATGTCCTCATGTGTCCCTTCGGATAAACTGCAGACCTATTGTGACCCCATACAGGATAAGTGTTATAAATAATGAGTGAGTGAGTGACATTATTTCACATTTTCTTTTTTATTGTTTTGTTTTTCATGTTTTTGTTACTGCACTCTCCTGTGTAGAAATTGTCCTTGTTTGAAGGTTGATCTGAATGAATACTCATCTACTACAAGAGCAGCTTACTTTAAATTTCTATAAGTACTGTAATAATATATTTTTTATGCCTCAGTGCATTAAAAAAAATTGTTCACTTTATAGGAATGAAACTATTAATGAATGTATATATGAATATATTCTACACTTATTTTAGATGTATTTTCAAAAAAATATATGAATTTCAGTGTGATCTATTGCATGTATATCAAATGTCATCTTATTATTATTCCACTCTTTAGCCGATATAATGCAAATACCAGTTAGCCTTAAGCCCAAGGTCATATTTGCAAACAAAACTCTTATGCAACTTCTGAATTCTTTTAGTTTGTAGTTACATCTAATGTCTGAAAAACAGTGTGTGCAATTTCAGTAGTAAATCCTCACTGTGCTCACTTATCCCCACTCTAAACATAGTCTTATACTGTATTTGTTACATTTCTATTGTTATAGCTTATGTGAACAGTTCCTCTTATCCACACATACACAGTACTGTGAGCTTTACCTGGATAAGATCATAAAGAAACTGAGTCAAAGTTTCTCAAGGGTGTCCTATCTCCTCTCTTCAGAGAAATCTAATAAAACCCTCGATCTTGAGGCGAATCAATGCGAATAAAATGTGATTGGTTTAATTTTCACCCCATCTGGATGGGATCAACAGTCTCATAATTGCAAATTGAAAGTTCATTGTCAGTAGTTTTTTATATAAAATGTGTTAACTCTACTTTCTTCCTCTTAAATCCGATATTAACGTGTTAAATCTTCCATGCTACTACTTTCCTGTCTCCTCTTGGATCTAATATTAACATGCTAACTCTCTCTCATTCTCTCTCTCTTTCTCTCTCTCTCTTACACTGTTCTGTTTCTTCTCCAGGAATTAATCAAAACGTGTTAAAATGGTTTATTTTCTTTAAAATAAGAGATGAACATGATACCAGGCATTTGGCCAAACATATGAGGGTTAGTCAAAAATTATCCGCACCAGTATTGGAATATTATTGAAGAGTTGAAGCCTGAACATAAGATGAAGAAGACTGCTGTCCAAGGGCGTTGAGATCTTGTGTGACGATGCACATCCGCACACTTCTGCCCACACTGTCAAACACTCTGCAAAAACTTTGTTTTAAGGAGTTAAAGCATCCTCCCTATAGTCCTGATATCACTCCATCAGACTTTCAGTGGTTTGAACCCCTGAAAGCAGCCCTATGAGGATGAAGATTCTTGTCTGATGAAGAAGTGAAGACAGCAGTGCATTTGTTTTTTTACAGTTCAGCCTAAAACATTTTTCTGTCTTGTTGAGTGTACTAAAAAAGCAAAGAGTTTATGTTGAAAAATGATATTTTTCTTTTTTTCTAAAAGTTAATTAATTGATTAAAGTTCTACAGTCAGATGATTTTTGGCTCATCCTTGTATAAAAACAGCATCCAAAGGATTCACTGCTAACATCCCAGTGCCAGACACCACACTCGTAAATAGTCATAAGGGGAAAGCGCCGCCCTGGTGGCACAAGGGAAATATTGGGCTTAGTTTTTTTTTTTTTTTGCATTTTGATGATATGGCTGATGGGTATTTAATTACGGCCGCATTATCTGGTATTGTAAGAAAAACAGTGAGGACGTCAAAGATTCCCAGTAGAAAAAGAGACGTTTAATGCGGCATAACAGTAACAAAACATTTGAATCACTTTGGATTCCTCATAGTTAAAAGGAATAACTTGCAATATCTGGACTTTAAAAGCATTTATACTATACCTTAAACAAACAAAATCCTCATGTAAATCTTTATTACAATGTACTGAAACCATTTGCACCTACTTTTGAATGGTGGTGATCACATCTCCTTTGGATGGGTTTTGATGATTCACTACTATTTACATCCTATACAGTAGGTCATACTGTACCATATGAGTGATATGATTTACATACTGTATTACTGAGACCAGGTGACTAATCAGGTCATCCTTTAAATATAGGATGGTTCTCTATGGTCTAATGTCTTACCCAGCTGTAGATGATAGAAAGATTCACTAGAAAGATTCACATCTTATCGCAATCTGAATGGATTGTCTCTATGAGAATTGAACCATTTAGAAGATAAGCATCAAGTATATTCTAGAGTGGAATTTGTGTCTGGGCAGTCTGTCATTTTTTACAGTATCTTCCTAAGGTTTCTTCCTTATGTTCCTTATGTTATCTCAATGAGTTAAAAATGTTTTATTTAAACAATTAATTTTTATTTCGGTAAAGATGCTGTTTAAATGCCCATTGTTAAACTACTATATACAGTAAATCAAATTGAATCAAGCACGGCATTTTTTCACATATAGTTCTCATATCGCTACACATTCAGGAGCAACTTCAGTTGAGTCATGTTGACCAAAACAGAACAAAAAGGTTAAAAAATAAATAAATAAAAAAAAGAACTAGTCCCCATTTCCTACTTGTCAAACCTTCATCACCCCATCATTACCCAAACCATAGCTACCTTGTGTGTGATTGTGCGTCATGAGCAAAGAGAGGACCCATGTGTTGAACAAACAAGTCTAAAGGTCAGCTCTGTCACTCCCGCAGACCACACAAAGCCGGAGTGCGTGCTGAGATGGAGCGGGAATAAAAAGCCATGGATTCAGCTCAGCTTGTCCAGCTGTGTGACTTCGATCCAAATCAGCGCCTTTGCCGTATGCAGTGTTTCCACTACAATCGATTGAACAGAGAGCTTTTTTTTTTTTTCCCATTTTCCAAATGAAGAAGCGACTGAATATCGGTGAAGCAGTCCCATATTGCATCATACAATCTGGGACATCCTGTAAAGCCAGCACTGAATACTGCACAGCAGAGTGAAGGCTTGTGCATTTGAATAACTAGATGCAATAAAAGGAGACATAATGTGTGCGGGACAGTGACAATGTCGGAAACGTTACCCTCATAAAAATGATATATGAAACCTGACAACTGATATTTGACCTGCTTCCGACTGCTTTCTTCAATTTTCACAGTACTTTGACAGAATACAGGAGTAAAGTGGCATATTTTTCCTGAGATAAGCTTGTGCTGTAACACTTTCCAGCATGAGTTGTGTTAAAATGTCATGCCAACTTGAATTTTTGTATATCAGCATCACATAAGAAAAATAATGTGAAATTGCTTGACAAGTCAGGTATTTTATAATATTTATTCAAAGATGCTCTTTAGTGTCTCCTAAGCTGAGTACTCAGTGGAAACATTGGAAATAAGCTCTGCTGTATAATACTGTTACATATAAAAGTTCAAGCATTTGGCAGTTTTATGCATTACACTGTAGCAACAATTTTACATAAATTTCAATTCAATACAGTGTAATAACCTCAGAGCAACAGAATGCATACAGGAATGTTCCATAATATTAAATGGTAATAATGATAATAAGTAGTTTGTCATATAGTTTAATTTATAAATAAACTTTAAAACCTGGATTACTTTACAGGTGGTATGGGATAAGGGAAGTTATCTCTGACTGTCCATAAAATGTGTACTACATTGATTAGGGAAAACAATGCTTTGCTCTACGTGGTGCATGTTTTTAGGGAGCATCTCTTTGGTGATCTATATGTGGTTGCCATCTGGTTGCCGTTGTCAGGTTCTTGGACATGACCCTTAACCCTACGCCACATACAGCCCACCAACTGCATGCAGTAAAGGTCCCAAGAGTGATTAGGAAATTAGAGGGTTGCACTAGGAAGGGCATCTAGCATACTTGTATAACCTGTTTCTGATCTTGTGATGTGTTCAAGGAAATAAAAATCCAGATTTTAAGCTTGCCTTTTTAAGTTTGTTTACAGTCCATATACAGTAGTTACAATGATATCAGCAAGTGTTTGTGAGTCGAGGAGGTGTGCCTTGGCCCACTGGCTGCAGCCACCCCTCTTCCTTACAGTACTTGCGAAACTCACAGACACACAGCATAAACATCAAAGCCAGCGGCACTGCTGTGATCCTTTTACTTACATCAAAGGAAACGTAGGTGCTAAAGCTTTGATTCTTCGATTGTTTGGGAGAGGAGTATTTACTTTAGAAGTCTTGAGGGATGTCAAGTTTTATATGTGGATGTCAAAAACTGCAAGTGGAATCTGTTGGTCAAGTCAGGTTCAGGTTCACGTTATTGTCAATTGAATTACAGTACTGTAGTTTTGCAGTGAATTCAGGCCAATTGTGAAGCGGTGAATTATATTTGATTGACATGATTTTTACTTAAGTATTAGAGTCCACTGTCGTGCCATGTATCATTTTTCAATCAGACTAAAAACAGGCAAGCTAGGAGTCAGGCGATCAAAGTGATTTGGCACAGGTATATCAAACGAGTCCTCGGTGGTTATTTTTATTCCATTGTACATTGTACTGGGAAACCCAGCCAAACATTTCACAATAAGTTTCATGTGGGGGTGTGCAAAATAAAACCTATATGGCTCCCATTCACAAATTAGAGAGTAACAGAAAATTTGGGGAAACTTTCA
The DNA here is from genome assembly GCA_026413445.1 of Dolichallabes microphthalmus. Classification (NCBI taxonomy): domain Eukaryota; kingdom Metazoa; phylum Chordata; class Actinopteri; order Siluriformes; family Clariidae; genus Dolichallabes; species Dolichallabes microphthalmus. The sequence goes on from JAOTQY010000034.1 coordinate 28,139,695, forward strand.
GTTGGATTCTTTAGAAAAAATATGCATTATTTGTCAGTTTCTTGGATATGCCTACTAAATAAATCAAAAAAGCAATGCAACACAAGTCTACACTGTAAAAAAAAAAAAGTCCATTTTACGGTAAAAAAACGGCAGCTGTGGATTTCTACCGTAAAAAATACGGTAGCACCGTTATTGCACTGTGAAAAAAAACTTACATTTTACGGTAAAAAATTGCAGCTGTGGTTGCCAGAAGTTTACCGTAAATTTTTCTACAGATTTTAATTGTTTT
>JAOTQY010000034.1:28210410-28230035 GCA_026413445.1 Dolichallabes microphthalmus
AATGGGTGTGTGTGTGTGTGTGCCCTGCGATGGATTGGCACCCTGTCCAGGGTGTACCCTGCCTTGTGCCCTAAGCCGCCTCGTATAGGCTCCAGGCCACTCGACCCTGAACACAGGATAAAGCGGTATAGAAGATGACAGACTGACTAGGCCCGACCTGTGTAATCTGATCTGATGTTGTTCTGAGTCCAAGGTGTTCTATAGTCGTTACCCAACAGTTGGTCACCAGCATGGGTGAAAGTAGGTCAGTAGGGTCTGGCATACTAAGGAAAGAGCATCTGCCGGCCAACACTCGCACTAAAAACCTTCAGGAAGAAGGTTCAGCAAGAAAACACATCTTCTAATGTTATGGCATCTTAAATATCACTTTGTCTCCTTCATAATTGCTTCTAAGTTGTCCCCCTCCATGTAGTTTTATTTATGCCAAATCGAGCTAAAAAGCTACCTAGCTTCAAACACAAATCCACTCTCTAATCAAGGGGCACCACATGGTGTGTAGAACAAGTGACTGTACACGCTAGCGCACTAGCGTTCCATCTAACCCCATTTGGGATTAAACTCCAGAACCCAGAAGTCAATGGAGCTGACATAAATGTAATAAGTGGAATAAATGGAAATATAAAGAGAAACTTAAGAAATTTACAGGACTGGTCCACAACACCTAAGTCGCCAGCTCTGCCAGTTGCGGTTAGTTGGTTCCACAAGGCTTGGAATGATATGTGTTGGTTAACACAGAAAAATAAGTTAAATAAGGCAAAAACTAATTACGTTAATAAAAGGTGTTTATGGAACAGTTGTATAAAAGCTGTTGTATAATAGTATAAACAGTTGTATAAAAAGCACTGTCGCCTTGCTCCTCCAGGGTCCGGGTTCGATTCCCGGCCAGGCTCGATTCCCGTCTCTGTGGGCATGGAATTTGCGTGTTCTCCCCATGCTTGGTGGGTTCCCTCCGGGTACTCCGGTTTCCTCCCACAGTCCTGGGATAGGCTCCAGGCCCCCCGCGACTCTGAATACAGGATAAAGCGGTATAGAAGATGCGTGAGTGAGTAAGTGTATAATAGCTATATCACACTCGAGGTTGTGCTGTTCTGAAGTCCACTGCATCTTAGCCGTGCTGACAACCAACACAACAGCACTCCCTCTTGTACGATATTGCTTAATTATAGTTTTACATGATCTTCAGAAAGCAATCCAGCAGGCATGGCTTGAGCGAGAGTCACTGGAGTGCTGCAGACGTCTTTGTGACTCTGTGTGCAGCCGGATCCAGCAGGTTTTGAAGAATAAATGGCGTTCGACTAAATGCTGATGGTTGTATAGCAAATGCATTGCATAAAATAACTCATTATTTTCTTCATTATCATCACTTCAAACATTTTGAGAACGTCGTTAAAACATTGAAATTAATTTTCTCTCAATGCTTTTGACCGCGACTCTATATACAATAGTTGTTGGCTCTGCATTCCCGCATTCCTGTCTCACTCGCTCTCCCTCTCAGTAAACACAGATCCTCCAGATCCCTCCCTCCCTCCTTTGTTTTACTTTAACAACACTTTTTAATATATATGTGAATGAGTCTTACATTATAATAAACGTCCGCTGTACATGTCGCTGCTGTTACTATAGAAACAGTTACGTTATAGCATGTGTAATATATGAACCTGATTTATCCTGGAGCAGGAGCTGCTTTTCGAGCCGTGCTATACGTTATACACAAATAATGCACACTTCCTGACTAGGTGCAAAAGAATTCATCTGCACTGTGTATAATTTTTTTTTTTTTTAAATCATCACCTTTTGTCCGATCAGATTTGAGACTTTAACACTGCCCTTACATATTGCACTGTAAGCTACAGTATGCAGCTCTATTCAGTTACTTTTTATCTACTGTATTCCTTAGGATGGTGACTGTGAGGCAGTTTGCAGAGATGTTGTACAACGCTGCATTTCATTTCCCAATTTTAACAAAACCCGTGTTTATCTAAGAACATTTCCTACAGGCATTTCTCCTACCAAAGCAAGTTCATCACATTTGAGATTTCGTGTTGTGTGCATTCACTGATGCGCTACCGTTTCCAATTCCTCTCAAGGAGAAACATCAGTATGGGCTTTGATGCTTTCGCCTCGAGCTAAGGGTCTGTTTCATCGTGCAATTGGAATGAGTCCCTCATTCGTCTCCAACACCTCGTTGGACGCAGCCGAACAAGGCAACCACGTCTTCTTGAATAATACCGGCTGCCAAGATGCAGCCTGCCTCCGAAAGCTCAGCATAACTCAGATCCTCCAGGTGAGATACACACAGCCAATCCCTGGATACTCATCCGACTTGTGCTCATCATTTGTCCTCTTACAAAACACCTAAAACAAGTAATCAATTTCAGTATTACCACCGTAGCCATTCTCAAGTGTACCGCTGAAAATAACCTCTTCTAGTTAAAGATTATTCAGGTTCAGAACCTTAAATCTGACCGCAGGTTTTGCTGACTCTAAGAACATTGCAAGAAGTTCTTCATCCTGATGATCCCCAGCCAGTCCACATTTGTCTTTGGTTCCTAGTTTCCAAAACATCTCAGCCATCGATTTCCTAATCTGGCCTTGATTCATGCTTGTGTGTAATGGATTTTTGTGTGCAAGGAATTTAAAGAATACTTCTCTTTTTGTTTGCTCAGGCCATTCCGTGGGAAGAATACCCATTCTGGGCACGAGATGGACTAACAGACATCCCTGTTAAAGGCAAATCATACGGTCCAGTTGCAGTTATAGATGGCTATGTTCTCGTCACTCATTCGTTCACAGCTTCAGAGAAAGGTGAATTCTACAATGACGTTCCACTCCTGGTTGGAACAACAGAGCAAGAAGCTGATTTCAGGTAAATGTCAAAGTTTGTGCACATTTAGCTGTCGGGACAACACGAAATTATGGCAATAAATGTATGATTTTAAATGGTTCTTCTTAGTCCACCAATGAAGAACATCTCAATCTGGACATGGGGCGACTACACCTGGTTTCTATCAGGTATCCTAGTTAATGCTATTATACCTATAGTAATTATAATAATAAATGCTATTCTTAAAATGTATATTTTTCTCATCCCCTCTGTATGTAGAGAAGCTGAAGCCATTTGGAGAGGATGTGCCATCGAAGGCCATCGGCCTGTACAAGAGTTTTGAACCATGCCCAACCCATGACCGCTGCCTTGAAAGACTCTACACCACTTTAGTGTCAGATATGAGGGTCAGCTGCCCCAGCAACCACCTGGCCAAGCAAGCTGCAGGTCCACATAAACCCTTGTTAATGATATGAACCAAATTGTACAACAGTCAGTTCATGAAGTTTAAATGATGACCCGTTCATTCATATTCCGGTAGGCCGGCCACTCCAATTCAACGTGTGATTGATTAAATCACTCTGGATGCAACAAAACCAATATTGCAGTACAACTATAGTCTGAGATGAAAGACCTGTCCTTTTGTTAAAACACATAGATTTATTGTCACATCTGTCAGGTCTGAAGTTGAAAAGTCACGTTTATCTCTCTTACATTTTCGATTATTTCCAGATGCCCTGAAGAGCCCTGTGTACCGCTACCTGGTGAATTACACTCCATCCAAAGCTGCTGATTCCTCCACCTTGCTCCCTTACCCAAGCCGATTCTCCTTCCACATGATGGACAGCTTGGCGTTCTTCGGCGGCCTCGAGATGGCACTCGGCACGACCACTTCTGAAGACATAGAGTTTCAGCAGACACTCACAAAGTACTTCATCCACTTCACAAAAGAAGGTGAGCATCATTTGTTGTTGGAGAAATTTCCCACAAATTCAACTATTGAGTATTTTCATCTTCAAGAAATGCTCCAAAAATAAATCTGCCTTTTTTTGGATTTCGCAGGTAAGATGCCAGAGGATTGGCCCGAATTCCCATCCAAGACTGCCGTGCTGAATCAGACGCTTTCTCTGCCACAGGATATTTTAACAAAACGATGCGATCTCTGGGAAAATAATAACTTTTATTCATATGCCTGGACCAACTAATGTGGTTTTTACCTGATACCCGACCGGACTCTCTCTCTCTCTCTGTCTCTCTCACTCTCTCAGCTTTACTAAACAAATCACCACAACACCATCATCAACACTCATCCTTAGAAGCTACGAAAAGAAATCTGGCAGTTTGGTATTGCAGTTTTTAACTCTCTCTTGAGTTTAAAAAGAAATGCATGGAAGAGGTATTTTATTTGCACCGAGAGCCAAACACAATGTTTTTCATTAATCATTAAACTGCAGTAAGTGAACCTGGTGTTTTATAAGGAAATAAATTCACTGGCTCTTCCTTATCAGGCTGCACAATCATGTCAAAAATCATAGCTGGTTCCTTACATTTGCCTGGTGTTAGGATCCAATCAGTTCTCTTGCACTTTCGTTTTTACATCATGAGCCTGTAAACATGCAAATCTTTACAATAGATATAAACGGATTGACCCCTGAGTGCGTAAAACTACCTTGAATTTAACTTCACGTCATTTAATTTGTAGGGACACAGTACTAACAAGAGGGTTTTGTGAAATCTAGGGTTTTGTTTTGTTATCATGATAAGTAAATAAAATCTTTTTTTAAAACTATCCAGATTTAAGAAAACACAAAAACATGTGCCGACACTCAACAATTAAGACAAGCTGATTTAAGATTAAATTACATGCTTATAAGCTAATTTACATTTTTAAATTTACGTTTGTTTTTCACTTTTAACGCTGTGTGATTTTTCAATGTTTCAGTCGTGACTCTTTTTTTTAAATTGCTGCTTCGCTACGTGATGTGTCTGGTGTGGGTTTTCACATCACTTGATTTTTGCCTGATTCAATTCTCGCATAATTTTACGTCTCTAAAGTACTCTACGAGGACTCTACTGATTATTGAGGCACATTGAATGGATCACGCTAGCTACGACTATTATCTCGCTGCTAACATGATCAAGTTAACAAAATACATCAACGTGCCTCCAACGTTTCAACCAAAGCTGTTTGTTTCTTCTTCGTGAAAGATTATTCTTGCTCTTGTGAGAGTTTGGTCTGTTGAGTTGGCCTGAGCTGGAGTGACAAGGCGTGTAGTCTACGATCCCTCATGTGCAGTCCTTAAGCTTGTTCATCCAAAAGATCTGTGAAAGCCAGGCTTGGAATCTTTTAGGAGTGTGAAAGTCATGTAGTGTATCCTCAGCTTAAATAGTTCAAGCTCACAATTTACTCACTCATGCATCGTCTATACCGCTCTATCCTGTTATCAGGGTCGCGGAGGGCCTGGAGCCTATCCCAGGAGACTTAGGGCACAAGGCGGGGTACACCCTGAACAGAGCGCGCACACTTACACACATGGGGCAATTTGGGTATGCCACTTAGCCTAATCTGTAGGGTTTTAGACTGTGGGTGGAAACCTACCGAACATGGGAAGAACATGCAAACTCCATGAATACAAGGATGGGAATCAACCCTGGCTGGAAACTGAACCCGGACCCTGGAGGTGCAAGGCGACAGTGCTAACCACTACGCCGTGCCGCCACTCAAGTAGACAACAATGTCACCAGTCAATTATATACAGTTGTGTTCAAAGTAACAGCAGTGTGTTGAAAAAAGGTAGTAAAGCTCCATATCCATATAGTATTTAGTTTAATAACCATGGTTTCTGAGAACTGCTTCACATCTGTGCTGAATGGAGTCAACCAACTTCTGGCGCCTTTGAACAGCCCAAGACAATTGTACTACACGCCACAATTCCTCTGCATTTCTTGGTTTTGCCTCAGAAACAATATTTTTAATGTCAGGCCACAAGTTTTTTCTATTGGATTAAGGTCTGGGGATTGGACTGGCCACTCCACAACGTTAATCTTGTTGGTCTGGAACCAAGATGCTGCTCGCTGTGTTTGGGGTCGTTGTCTTGTTGAAACACCCATTTCAAGGGCATTTCCTCTTCGGCATAAGGCAGCATGACCTCTTTAAGTATTCTGATGTACTCAAATTGATCCCTAAAATGTGATAAATAGGTCCAACGCCATAGTACGAGAAGCATCCCCATATCATGATGTTTGTGCCTCCATGCTTCACTGTCTTCACAGTGTACTGTGGCTTGAATTCAGTGTTTGAGGGTCGTCTGACAAACTGCCTGCGGCCTCTAGACCCAAAAAGAACAATCTTGCTTCCATCAGTCCACAAAATTTGCCACCATTTCTCTTTGGGCCAGTCAATGTGTTCTTTGGCGAACTGTAACCTCTTCAGCACATGTCTTTTTTTTTTAACAATGGGACTTTGCGGGGGCTTCTTGCTGATAGCTTGACTTCACATAGCCGTCTTCTAATAGTAACAGAACTAACAGGTAACTTTAGATGTTCTTCAATCATGCTGGAACTGATCATTGGCTGAGTCTTTGCCAATTTTGTTATTCTTCGATCCATTCGAATGGTAGGTTTCTTCCACATCTTTCTGGTTTCGGTCTCCATTTTAAAGCATTTGATATCATTTTAGCAGAGCAGCCTATCATTTTCTGCACTTCTTTGTGTGTTTTCCCATCTCTAATCAACTTTTGAATCTAAGTACGCTGTTCTTCTGAACAATGTCTGGAACGACCCATTTTACTCTGATTTACAGAGAGAAATTCACAGAACAACCTTTTCTGCATTTATCCTTAAATAAGGGGAACTTGTTTGACACCTGTTTTTCACAGAATAATTTACCACACTGCTATTATTTTGAACACGCCCCTTTTTAATTAATGATTCAATTACACAGAATCACTTGCATCTGTTGGTTTACTATTACTCCACTACACCTACAAGTAAAATATTTACCATGAAGAAATTTAATTTCTCCCAAAAACAATTACAGTGGAACCTTGGATTACGAGCATAATTCGTTCCGGAAGTGGGCTTGTATTCCAAAACACTCGTGAACCAAATGTAATTTTCCCATAGGAAATAATGGCAAACTCAAATTATTCGTTCTACGGCCCAAAAAAATAAATACATAAAAAATAATTAAGACAAAATATAAAGTAAAAATAAAACAAATTAATCTGCACTTTACCTTAAAAAAAGTAAAAATAAATCCAGCCAGATTTGTTTCCATTTGTTTGCGCTGTGTGTGTGTGTGTGTGTGTGCAATGTGCGTGCACACACACATTAACGGAGAGTCCGTTTTAAAACCGTTTAAAAATGAGCAAGGAACATTGCTAGTCACACTCGCGTGAGCGCATACGTACCGAATCACTGCTGTAAAGTAAAACAACAACAACAACAAATTAAACAGCACCTTACCTTTGGAGTTTCTGTGTGTTTGTGTTTGAAGCCGAGTGGGAGTGGGTAGGGGTGGGCGGGGGCTATAAAGCCGAGAGTGTGTGTGTGGTGCGCGCGCTCATTCACTTACACCAACACACACACACACACACACTCTCTCTCTCGGCTTTATAGCCCCCTCCTCTCAGGTTCCCAAACAAACACACACTCTCCCACACACACACAATACACATTACTTATCGTCTCCCCTGCTGGGTCCTAGTGCTTGCAGAGTTTTTGTGTGCGAGTGTGTGTGTGCGTGTGTATTCACCCAGCAGGGGAGACGATTACCTACAATTCCGCAGCGCAAGAGAGAGAGACAAACTGTTAGCTCAGTTTTGATGACGTGACGCTCGGTGTCAAAACAAGAAGTGCATGCGTGATACATAATACTTGGTGCTCGTAAACCAAGATAACGCTCGTTTTTCAAGTCAAAATTTATTAAAAATCTTTGCTCGTCTTGCGGAACACTCGTAAACCGCGTTACTCGTAATCCGAGGTTCCACTATATTGATCTGGTTAATGGTGTTGGACTGCTATTATTTTTGACATAACTGTATAAGAAAACAGAAATGCATCTGGACGTACATGATTTCCCTATGAAGCACATCCGCATGTTTTTTTTCCCTCTTATATTACAGCAATTTACTAACAATTTTTATTCATTAAAATTTAGCAGTTTATAGTTATGTTTGACACAGAAATTAAGTCTTTCATTGCTTTTCCTATTTATAAAGTTGTTCCAGCACCAGCCTCTAATAAGACAGAAAAACAAGCGGTTTATGTTTCCAAAGAAACCTGAAAGTACAAAAGGTTTTCTGTTCCAAAAATCGCTGGAGACGACTTCAATAAATATTAAACTCATCTCCAGGCTGATTCAGAAATTCACGATTGATCACATTGTGCGACTGATCCAATTGTGCAGCCCATCTGTCTTTCTTTGATCAATGTCAGTGATGAATTAGATCTGTCGATGCACTCAGGTGTTTAGAAATATACATTTATCTGAAAAGCGACTTGCTTTTGTTGTCTGTGATCTGAGGGCTTCTGACCTTTCCTGGACGATTACAGGATTGTTCGCCGTGTGCTTATCCATTACACCTCGTCCTGTCTGGGCGTTCGGACAGGTTGACTTGTTCAATGTGTGGGAATAGCTGAGATGAAAGGCTCTCATTGATGGAGAGTGAATGAAAGCACTGATGTGTGTAGACCCACATCAAAGCCCAGATTCTTTCATTTTGTGCAGCAGCTTTATGGGGTCAGAACCTACACCACTTCTGTTTTCCCTTTGGGACTTGTTAAATGTTGTACTTTCACAATGCTTTCATTTTTAATGATGTTTTTATACACAATGATGTCAAACGGATGTATTTTGGAGATCAACTTTTTATTTACAGTACATAAATCTTTGTTTCCACTGATCTACAATAAACACCTGTGAAGTCTAACGTCCTTTATTTATTTATTTTTATTTCACACAAAGGGACAGGCAGACAAATTTCAAGAATGGACGTTTAGATTTTTGTCAAGAGCACACAGATACCTTCTTTTTAAAACAATCAGGTCTCAATTCAAAAGGGAAAAATAAAACACCTTTTTGAAACACGTGTCAAAAGTCACTTTTTAACTTATTAAAATTCCCACCGGTGCTGCTGATGCTTCATCGTATCTGTGAAGCTGATTCCTCCATTAATGATCTGCCAAATTTAACAAGTAGGACATTACATTACGTTTTTGAGCCTTTTGAAGCGGTTTTATGATCATGGGTCTGAAAGTTGCATGCTTTGAGAAAGATCACAAAACCACCAAGTTTTTTCGGAAATGCTTTTCAGATGCAGAAAAATCCGACGTGTCCACCTTCACGAACCGAGATGGCGGATTGCGCAGCGGCTCGATCATCAGAATCGACTCAAATTATTAGATCCAGAACATCTAAAAAGCTACCTCACTCATTCAGATTAGGGTAAATATAACATTTTCAGTCGCCGGACCTCATGGGCTTCCATATGAACCTAAAATATAACCAACCATCTGAGTTTCCTTTCTATGTGAGGTCAATGCACATGCCCATGAAGTATAATAACACCACTTAAATAGAAAAACAAAAAAGAAAACATTGAAGAGATATGGATAAATTTGGTTACACATATTTCATAGAGAATACTTAAAACAATTCTATGAAATCTCAGACCAGTAATATGGCATTTAAAAAAACAAACAAACAATGCATGGTTAGTTTCAACAGAAAGCAGTTCTGAAAAACAAACTTTCTACATCTTTGAAGACTTCAAGAAAAAAAAATCAAAAGAAAGAAAGAAAACTGAAATACTGTCAGTCAGTGTGTGTGTGTGTGTGTGTGTGTGTGTGTCAGAATCTACAAAAGCCTGTAGGCAGACTGGGAGAAGAGGAAAGGGAGGTCCTGCGTTGTGCCGTCTCCTCCTTTTCTTTTTGTTTCTGTACGTTCTCCCTCTGTGCTTCAGGTACAATGTTAGAGGAGAGAAGAAGAAGAAGAAAAAAGCCTGATCCAGTCAGCAGTGTGGTATGTCCTGTTTGATGTCATTTCCTTTCCTGTTCGAGTCATGCAGTTCTGTCAGTAGGACCCGTAGCGGTCCTAAAAGAGAAAGAGAGGAAGTTAGGAGAATAAAGAACAATAAGAGGACTGGAACAACACAAACTGTGTAACTTGTTTTCTCTGGAGGTCATAAAACTACAATCTGGACCAGCTTCTCATGAACCGTTAATAATGCACAAGTGTAACACTCTCTCCCTCTCTTTCATTTTCTATAGCGTTTAAACTGTACAGGATTGTGGGAAGGTTTAGAGCCTTACTCAGAGGACGCATGACACTAGGCAGGGTACTTCCTGGACAGGGCACTTCCTGGACAGGGCACACACATTTGGAAACATCTATTAACCTACTCTGCATGTCTCTGAACTGTAAGAGGAAGCCAGTGTATCTGGAGCCAAGCACAGAGAGAACATGCGAACTTCACACACACAGGACTGAAATTGGGACTCGAGCCCTCAACCCTGAAAGTGCGAGACCACAGTGCTAAGCACCAAGCTGTCACAAGTCCTGTAATGCTTAATAAATTTTTTTATATAAAAATCATGGCTGTAGTTATATTACAATTCAATTATCCCATTCTGATATTCTGCTTACGGTTACGTCTGAATTCTTTTGCCTCAGTGAAACCCATCAACTAAGGGCATTTTTACATTACACGATTGATTCGACCCATGCCACACTGACTGCATCACGTCTAAACAGCCATCTACTTCTATACTCCGGTACGACTGGCTTCCATATATTGATTCGTTCCATACCCGAGTACACTGTACTGTGAAAACGCACCAATTTGTCCTTCAGCTCTTTACAGACAGAATTTCCGCACATCGACGTTAGCCAAGCATGATATATGCAGGACGGATCCAGGTTGCACTTTTTTTGTGTTTGTTACATGATTTGTATAGCTTTACACATCTCAGGGAAGCTTTTGTTAGCCTGCACTCTTCTTGTGTGATTCGGTTTCAATCACCAAGTCATTGGTGTAATCCTGTCACAAATCCCAAGACATGTGCATCTTGTTTCTTGTTTCTGAACATCAAATTCTCCAGTACTCAGGATAAACATGACTTTCCTGCATCAGTCAGGAAAACTTTATAAATTGTTCATTATTTTTACTTTTTTAGTTTTTTTGTCAGCCCTGTTCGTCAGACTTAATTCTCACTAATTGTTCTTTAGAGAGTGTGGTTCACCTGAATGGTGTTCATAACCCCGTTGGCCAGTACAGCCATCTTTCCAGCCACAGTCTTCACGCCCTGCTTAAACTGTGCCATGTCCGGTCCAGAGGGTAGCACGCTGTCCAATCCTGATCCCCCTACAACACACACACAATCAGTGTAAGCACAAGAGGTCTTTTAATTCAACCCGCCGTTCCATAAAGCACTCGCGCTCACCTGACGGGCGGCTGCTTCCGTCCCCGAACAAATCAGCAGAGCTAATAGACGTGCTGCTGGACATGGTCTCCAGACGAGCCTTGGCCTCGTACTGAAATACAGATTAAAGAGGTCTGAGGGACACATGGTTTAACCAAATAAAATGACTGACACGAGTGATATTAAGCTTGATTCATTATCCGGCAGGAATTCCTTTTTATTTCCCAGCAGTGGACGAGTGAACGTGAAAGCTGCTTTCATGCTGTCGTACCTCAGCGTTGCTCTCGCGGCCGAAGAACATGTCAGACGAGATTGCTTTAGCGTTAGAAAACTTCTGCCGCGCTTCGCTGGATTCCGCGAGGGGCACGGAGGCTTCCGGCTTCCTTCTGCTGGGCAACCTGATACACACCACCAGAAACGTCTCTGTGAACTTCACTTTAAACTTCGCAACCGTCCATTCAGCCAATTTAACATCGGCGATAATATACCGATACGTCTGCGGTTATACAAACCTTTCTCCGATTGGCTGGATGCTGGAAATGGTGACTTCGGTCTCTTTGGGCTCCTCCTTCTCTAGAGCCCAGGAGGAGGAGAAGGAGGTGGAGCCTGAATCTGAATCCCACCGTGAGCCGAAGCTGTCTCCTGTAGTGAAGGGGTTGTCCTTGTACCTGCCATGGCACATCACACTCAGACAAGTAAGACTTTGAGAAAAAGGGATTTTTTTTGGTTGTTTTTTTTATTTTTATAACAAACAGATTTCTGCACAGATAACATGTTGTATGACAGGGTAAACACTGAGCAGTTGTTTCACCAGTCAGTGTGTATGCTTGGCTAAGATTTAGCAGGTTTATATCAGATGTAACCCTTGAGATGTCGAAATGAAGGAAAAAAAAGGGGGGGGGGGGCGGTCAAATGTGAACACACACACACTATGGTTAAAGCGCGCTCTATGAAGCTCGGCCCGGCGACTTACTTTGGTGGTCCGGAGGTAAACCCAGGCTCATCAAACATGTCCAGTCTGGAGCGGGAGGAGGATTTGGAGTTCACGGGCGTCTCCTGCTCAATCACCTGCATCTCTGACATCACAGAATGTGACACAACACTGGAATAAGGGAGAGAGGAAAAAAAATAGGATGCAATGTTTTAAAACATGTTGTTGTTGATCTTTCGGCTGCTCCCGGCAAGGGGTCGCCACAGCATCTACTTCACATTATGTGCTTTTTCGTTCCTGCAACCTATTCAGCATATCTGTGCTTACTACTAAATCCGCCGACGTTGTTCAGAGTCCAACAATTGCTTCTTTAGTTTTGCACAATTTGATGAACTGATTACAGTACGCAGATATTTCCAGGAAAGCTAAGAAACAGATGCTAAATTAGAGCTGCAATTTGTTTATGATTCATTCGAACGGATGTTTTAACGTGATCCAGAACGGTTTAATCGACACTGTACATGCTTAGACGAAAATTATACGGGGCCTTATTAACTTGATAAGCACTTCCTTCCATCTGCTATACTCACAAACACATCAAGATAGAGATAGTACTTCACAGAGGAATGAGCTCTTGGACAAAGTAGGTGCAAACTTGACAAGTCAGATTAACAAACAAGTTAATGTAAAATGCAACGCTATATTCAACTTGCCACTTAAGTAAATATTTACCTTTTGAAATTTAGTTTTTATGGACATACCGAATGGCAGCATATATATATTAGGGATGTGCACGATTCAAACGATTACTCGAAACATGTTCAACACCAAACATTTCTCAGCTGGTCAGCATGCCTTTAAAGACAGAGGAAGAGAATGCAGAATACTAAGTGAGTACAACACGGTACGGAGGAATCGGAAGTTACCTCCTGGTTCCTAAGCCCATGCCCAGCCTCTCAGCCTGCTCTCTCTTCTTCCCCTCCAGGTTCTGCAGTCTCTTCTCTTCCCGCTTCCTGTCGATCTCCAGCTCTTTGTAAGCTAGACGCATCGAGGCCACGCTGAACCAACGAAACACAACAGGGTGTGTGAATAAAGAACATTTATACTCAATTACTTCAGAAAATGTCAAATTCTGCCCCCAAAAACTTGTCCATAAAATAATATTAAATTTCTTGACTGACATGTATTATTTAAGAAAGCAATAATAAAAACTGAGACTTGATTCCCAGAATCTCTCATATACTCTTGCACATGCCGTCTTTGATATCGACTCCAGCTAGTCCTCTCGTGTTATGAGTACTCGTGACTATGGCTTCCAGTCAGTAAGAACGCGCTTACAGATATCCACACAAGGAGTGCTTCGGCGTTTCGGTTTATATAAAACTGGACATCTTGATATTTAAACTGCAGAAGCACCTCAGATAATTGAGAACATCATCGAGCTATTTGGATTAATTTGATATAAGTGGTGCTGGGTCGAAGCGTCTCTATCAAACTCACCAAACTGAGATGATTGGCGTATTGTCTGGGTTGTCGACAACAGCTTATTAAAAAAAAAAATCAATGAAGGAAACCCGTACATTTTGCAACTACATTACTGTAGTTATAGAGCACTATAACTACAGTAATGTCTTACCCTCATTAACACACCTAATAATATTCCTGCTACTTATCACAGTGATCATCTTTCACCCTGAGCACCGACATGACCTGTCTGTACAGTCTTTCTATATCCTTTGCAGTTACAGTTAATTTGCATGCTGACGTTGCCTCGGTTTCGGAAGCTCCGGATGTCTGTAAAGCTTCATGGAAACCACGTCTCGTTTTTTTTCTCAGTGATCTTCGTTAACTCACATGGACTCATCGGCCTGTTTCTTAGCCTCGGCAGCCTGCTCCTCTCTCATCTTCTCGGCCACTTGTGCCTGCTTCTCCACCTCATTGAAGCTCTTGCTGCTCACTTTCTGGGCGCCGAGACCCTTTTTAGCCCCGAGCTAAAGACGTAAGAAAAAAAAAAAAAAAAAAACGTTAGGAAAGTCGTTCCTCAACTAAAGTGATGCAAGAGATTTACATTAACTGAGTCACTCATCATCTATACCGCTTTATCCAATATGCAGGGTCGCAGGGAGCCTAGAGCCTATCCCGCGCCCAGACACACACGCTCTCACACTCTTATTCACACACTACAGGCAATTTGGGAACGAAAATTAGCCTAATCTGCATTTTTCATCCGGTGGAAACCCACCAAGCATATGCATACTACGTGCTCACAGACCCGTGATGGGAATCAAACCCGGAACCTGTAGGTTCAAGGCAACAGTGGTAACCACTAAGCCACCGCGCCGCCATTTCCTATAACCATATGTTAATTAAGAACCGTTCTGATGTCGATCTAGAGTTTCTTGAACTTACGTGGGCTTATTTAGGAAGCCCACATCAGGTGGATTAATGGACATGGAACACACACCTTCTTCTAGTGCTTTTAGAAAAGATTTTAAACATTACCATCAATTATCATATGATGCGTCACAAATAGGGTTATAGACTTTTTTTTTTTTTTTTAATGCTGTGAGCTAAACCAGAAGTCCTGTCCATGCTTAGATTTTGCACGCGCAGCAAACCTTTATGATAGTCTGACATCTGCTGGTAAACTGAGAATTGCTTCAGCAAATGAGACTTAGCTGGATAAAAGACGACATCATACCCACCCCTTTTTTTGCAGCAACCGGCTTCTTCTTTCCAATAATGGAAGGTCTCGCTTCTAAAAAGAAAAAGGGGAAAAAGAACAGAACAGCATGTTTCGTTAATCTGTTAACATGTCATCCTGTTTATCAATTACAAGAGAGCACTTTTTTGAGTGTTTGAGTTTGAGCTTTATGAAAACCCAAGCCAGCAGAATGTAACTGAGCAGAAATAATACACCAAGGCTGCAGTTCTCCTGATATTACACCACCGTATTAGTATCGATGGCGCTAATGACGCTCGTATCAATGCGTGGCCAACTTTACACAAACGGCCTAAATGAAGTCTGAGCCTTCTGAGACCCACTAAACGGAACAAATGGAGAAGTTAGGCCTGATTAACCACGCGAGCAAATACGCACTCCATATACTGGACGAGAAAGAAAGCATGCCTAATCTCATTATTCCAGTGCATTAATTCTCAGCAGACTTCGTGCGCATCGGCCGTACACAGGAAGACTTGAGATAACAGGCTGGCGATCCAGAGCGAGGTTCGACCTCGCAGCTTAAACGCTTTTGATGACATCACTGTTAGGACTAATGCACTGGATGTGGGCACTTTAGAGTTCGCCTAGTGTAACTGATGGGACAGGCTTTCAGATTGAATTCGAAAGTCCAGCTAAAGTCATGACTAAAGGTTAAAAACTAGGCTTGCTCGCAAATGCGTTTCTTTTAGTATTTGACTTGAATTTAGTTACTTGAGATAAGAAAAAAAAAAAAAAAAAAAACGAAATGTAATGCCATGTTAGATTTTAAGAGCCACTCCAGAGCTCATCACCTTGCAATTGGGTTACAAAAGCCATTAGAAGTGAACTTGCTGGAAGTGTAATGATGTGAAGTTAACGACAGGCCAGATCAAAGCAGGCGGGTTACAATCCACCCAAGCGTTAATCATGCAGAAACATGCTGCTGATATGCAGCCAGTCAGGAGGCCAATTCCAAACCACTCAAATCACCTTTAAGAGGCTGTGGCTCGTCAGACGCCAATCTCATCGAGTTGTCTACATTAACAGAGCAGACATGACTGTTACTCAAAAGAATCAACTTACATAAAGACTGCTCCTTGGCCATAGTTTGTTCCCATCTAACTTTTAATTCAAAGTCATTTTATCATCACGGTGTCGTCCTTTAAGATCCGTTCGTCCAATCTGTTTACCCGGCATCAAAAATTTTTTTTTCTTTAAACACCTATAAATTTATGGTAAAAGTTGGAGCCGTTTAGCTTCACAAGCAACAATTTGCAATCAAACAGTGCCATTACATTTGCACTGACTTGGAACGTATTTTGAATCGTTGACACTTGAATGTATGTTGCCTTAGTGTTAGAGTTTTGCATCTGATTGCAGTCAAGTAGTCACTTTTTTCCCCCACTAGGTCTGAATGTATTTTGTCACAGACTGCAAAATACAAGAATGTACGTTGATTCTAAGTTATAAAGCATGTTTAATAAAAGTCAATTGCTTATCAATGGATCCCCAACCTCTCTCCTGGCACAATGTGTCCATCCCAGTGGACACATCCCATGTTGCCCATGTGCCGCCCCACCCAGCAGGAACAGCAGAAGAAAAATTAATGAATGAGTATTAAATGTATTTGGCTCCAAGTTTTTGTATGCTCATGAGTTCCATCATACAGACAACGGTCAATATTCACCAATTAATTAATTCATTAATTATGCTGTTCTATTAAGTTCTTAGTGATGTAAGTCAAACTAAATCATTCACACATACTAATAATAGTTATGTATGTGTTATTTTATTAGTTTAAAAAAAATGGTGAAGTAAAGAATAGTACGTGTGTGGGTAAGGGCATGTGTGTATTCAGGAGTGATAACTGGGTCATGTGCAAATCTAACATGGTTGAAAGGCTTGACCTGCTTATGGATTTAGGTAGATAAGTGAACAGACAGTTATTCCTCCATGCCCCAAAAATGACCAAATGGCCCATCACTGCATTCATAAGAATAATATAGTGTATACATCCACACACAGACCCTTTAAGAAGATAACGCCTCACCTATAGTGGCTTTTGCATCCGTGTTCAGTCCCTCGATGCTGGGTCCTTCCTCCAGTACTGCGAGATACAGAAGAGGAGATTAACACAAATACAAACATTATTCATACTAACAGCAGGAGAGATTTATGCAGACTTTCATGCAACACTCAGCAGATGAACGCTATTACAGGACTACTTTTGACTAAAATAGGCAGCTTAAGTACTTTTTTTTTTCTCTTCTGCAAATAAAAACTGGTAAAAGGTCCACCTCCTAGAACAGAGGGTGAAAACAATTGGATCAAATAAATCAAGGAGTCTGACCAGCTATTAATGATGGAAAAACAATTTTTAAATTAATTTAAACCAATGATTTAAATGATAAAAACATTTTCAAAGAAACGATCAGCCTGTGACTTTACGGTTTATGAAGAACATGTTTGTGCTATTAATTTTCAATAAGTTACATATTCGAGCACCAACACCAATAAAGGCAATGACATATAAAGTTGAGTAAAAATTTATCTGCATTCTGCCTGTAGAGTTTATTTTAATAAATTCTTAAAAAAGGAAAATATATAATTGACATCTCCTTGCTTTTCAATACACTTTGTCCATCTGTCAACAAGCTTTTATATTCCCTCATCAAAAACTGTTTTAGGCATGCCTAGTCAGGAATGCACCGCTGTCTTCACTTCATCAGAAGTGTATCTTCATCCTTGTAGACCAAACAGTTGAAAGTCAGATGGAGCAAGATCAGGACTATAGGGAGGACGCTTTAAAAACTCAAAATAAAGTTTACCTCTGTGTTTAACCAGAAGTTTGGCTTCAGCTCGTCAATAAGCATCTCACTGTAACGAGCACTGCTGATTGTTAAACGTTTTTCTTGATAATGTTCCAATATTGGCCCTTAAGAATCCCGAGAAAACTGTAAGCATTTTCTCGGTCTGCGATTGAAGATGTTTCTGTTACATACTCTGTAATGATACTCTAAGGAAGCTGAAAGTGTCTTAAAGAGAATCAGTCCAAATTTTGTTTGCGGATTTCCAAACGCGGCTGTTTACACTCTTCCGTGTGTGGGTTCGGCAGCAGGTACACACTCGGACCACAAATAAACTGTTGCATGCTGCTCTTCTTTCATGCAAATCACGTGTGATATTTTCGTTTTAATCGCAGATACTAATAAACTGAGGTTACACGTTCAAACTTGCACAAAAGCGACTGAGGAGTCGGTAGCCTTGAACAGAAAGCACTCGGACAGTTATTAGTATAACCGGAGTGGGGATCATTTTTGACTCAACCTCGTATAATAGCACATCCCTAGACGGTGAAGGTAGAGAACATGAAGTTCACTCACGAGTAGAGACAGACTCGGACACTTTGGGGCTGTCCTGCTCCAGCTGAGGAGTCACGGCAACCGTTCCATTCTGCTCCGAGAGTGAAGGAGAGGCCATGTCCCATGTGTTCCCAGCCTGCTGAACACGTGGAAGTAAGGCTGTAGTTTAGTTTTCTTTCTTTTATTTATTTTTTAACAACTATAACATCTTTACCAACTTAACACGCTATGCTCAATTCACGCCTGTGTGTGTGGCCTACCTGAGTGTGCTCATCGAAGAAGTCCGCCGCTTTCTTCTCTGGCGCTGGACTCTGAGCGTTTCCTGAATGATCGATCCACAGCTGGCGGGTGAAAATTACACTTCCATTACCGACAATGCAAATGCACACACAACATCAGCACACCCTGTTACAGCGAAGCATTCTAAACAAAGAGTATTAGATAACGCTTATCAAAAAGTAACAACATGTCAGTCCTGACTATATAACTCTGATATAAGGTGGAGTTTGGACCGGGGAGACTCTTGGTCAAAGTTTCACCGGGGCTGAGAACGTGGACACTTTGAGTAGTGTCCAACATTTGAGTACTAGTGTGTACGACACGTACTACAAGGATACACAATTTTTGTAACACTGAAGAAGAAATAATCAGACCAATATGTCCTTTGTTATTTAGATATTGTCAGGTTTGTTATTAAAACTCTTTACAGTTGTTCAGTAATTTGTAGAGTAATTTAAAGAAGTTACTAAATTAGAGGTTGTTGTTCTTTTGGCTGCTCCCGGAAAGGGGACGCCACAGCGGACCATCCGATCCACACAAACTTGGCCCTGGTTTGTTTTTTTTACACCGGATGTCCTTCCTGACGCAACCCTCCCATTTTATCCGGTAATGCATGCAGTGGCTGGGGTATGGGCATTGGGTGGGAATCGAACCCGGGCCTTCAGCATGGCAGGCAAGAGTCGTACCACTGTGCCACCAATGTCCACAGTTACTAAATTAGAGGATTTGAGATAAATACAATGTTATTAGTTTAATACATTTACAGCTAAAAAGCTGCCTAATCTGTTAAGTCTAACCTGTTAAGCCCAAGCTCTTCTTAACAAGTATTAAGTCAAACAGTACTAAATGCCTTCTAAGCAGGTTTACAATAAGCTTGTAGTCCTAAGATGAGCCAATGTGAGGTGTGTGTGTGTGTGGGTGTGTCGGGGGTGGAATTTAGTCTTTTGCATGGCACGTCATGTATGTCCTTATGCATTAAAAAATTAACTCTTTCTTTTGATACATTTAAAAAAATTATATATTTGCATTTGAGATGATAAAATGTTGCAGCTCTTTTACAATCCTCCAGATGGCGCACTCTACACTATTCACACATTGGCA
>JAOTQY010000034.1:28242283-28255096 GCA_026413445.1 Dolichallabes microphthalmus
TATTATCATATAACATATAGCAAATATTAGCAACATATAGGATAGCAAAAAGTATTTATACAGACTTTTCTTTTTCCTGAAGTGTGTGCAGTCTATTTTTTTTTGGCTGACTCTATTTATTATAGAGAGTATTAAAATGGTCAGTGGAAGTTTTAAATATTCAGTACTATCGCCTGTCATGGTGCTGCCAAGTCTCACAGTTTCTTTAGTATCGGCTTAGGTTTCTGTCTTAGTATCCGCCCCTGTAACGAAAGCACACCCTCATGTCACAGACACCGTTATTCAACACTTTAGTTTTCAACTAGGATTTACTTTCCTGAATTATATCCTGTAATCAGCAACAGTAATGACACTTAGATTAGACATCTGTAATTGGACTACCCGCTAAACGTGAAAATAATCAATAACAGGGTGGTGTGGTTTGGCACCGGAATTACAGTTACCACCAAATTTATTATTTTTTAAAATCTTTTTTGCAATTTGGTTTTTAAGAGTCAATTTTTTTGCCTATGACAGAAGGTCCAGTCATCACTTACATTATGCCAGCTGTAAACAGTTATTCCTTTGCCAGCTTCTTTTTTATTACTCTCTTAAGACAAAAAAACACAGCTTGGTATGTAAGGGAAAATGCAGAAATGACTCAAAAGTCTTCAGTCCTGATGTCTCCTGACACCTGGGACTCCTTCTGTCATTATGATAAATATCTCTGCACAGAAACCTCACCATATGTTTATTTCTGGTAGACAACAGAATAGCTTTCGTTGCATTTAAAATTAGATTATGGAGGATATGCCACACAAGGAATATCCTCCATAATATTGTTGTGAAGGAACGTTAGTTGATGTTATCACCTGTTATAGCCACGAGAAAAAGTTGTTCCAATGTGTACGAGTTGTTTATAGACACAACAGCATATTAATGCATAATAGTGCAACTATTGCTTGTTATAACATAAGATGAAAAAGTCTAGAGTAAGGTGAGACATTGAGCTGCATTGAGACAGTTTGTCCCTGACACCTCCACACTTTTCAGGGCATTAGAAGAACGGAGGCGGCAATTGGACATTCAGGAGCAGAGGCTGAGGGAGAACATCCTGCAAGAGCGTAAGCAAAGACTGCAGGATGTTACAGATCGTTATCTGAGAGCTCACCTCCTTCCATCACAGAGGAGAAGACCAGGTAGTGTCACCTTCACTTTCCCCATAGACAATCAAATCTGTATCTAATCTGTTACCCCATTCCAGTTTATTAAGGAGTGAATGTGGGCAATTCCATTTAAGTGTAAGCTCTTGCTTTTTAATATTGGAGAACAGGTACTCTTCTGTCATAAACACTAAATAGACCTTTGAACCCACTGGATCATCTGTGTTCTCAAAGAGGATGAAAAAAAAATGTAAGTTCAATATAATTAGTCTTTTTCTGATTTAATTGTAATGTAAAATATAGTCACCGTTTCAGAGGGCAGAAGAAATTTTAGAAACAAATTGATAGTCCGTAATCTGAGCTCACTTAAACACCTGGTCAAGTTGCATTGTATAAAAGTAAGAAAGACAGTATAGTCAGAACATTTACACACACTTATTAGTGACACTGATCAGGCTTTAATTTGATAGGAAGCATAAATACAGTACTTGACTTCAGATCAATGGAAAATGTCATGTGGTCTAAAGAGTCCAGATTGATCCTATTCCAGAGCGATGCACCCATCATGCATAGTGCCGTCTGTACAAGCCTCTGGAGGCAGTGTTATGATCTGTATTTGCTTCAGTTGATCAGGTCCAGGCTCAGCAAAGTTAAGTGACAATAAAAATAAAAGTCAGCTGATGACCTGAATGTACTGGATCACCAGGTTCTCATGTCTATGGACATTTTTTCAGGACTAAAATTGTGAAAGAGTGGTAAATAGGAACGTGAGAAATTATTTTCAGATGAATTGTCCACCTCATGTGCATCATAATGAAATCTAAAAGCAGTTGAAGGAAATAAAAGCCTGTGTACATGGCATTACTCACTCAATGTCTTTAGCCAGTTATCCTGTATTCAGGGTCGCGGGGGGCCTGGAGTACATCCCAGAGTTAATCTCCCATGAGATTTATAGCACAAGGCGGGGTACACCCTGGACAGGGTGCCAATCCATCGCAGAGCACACACACACACACACACACACACTATGGGCAATTTGGGAACGCCAGTTAGCCTAATGTCTGTGGACTGTGGGTGGAAACCCACCAAGCACAGGAAGAACATGCAAACTCCATGCACACAGAATCAAGCCTGCCCGGGAATCGAACCCGAACCCTGGAGGTGCAACAGTGCTAACCACTACACCACCTTGCCGCCTACATAGCATTAGTCATGTACAGTACAACACTCTTTTATACTTCCAGGAAAGTTTGAAAGAGCCAACATTTGACTTTCACTAGAGGACATTTTTGGCTGGATACTTACAATTAAAATTAAATAAGATTTTGACACAAATATATTTCATGAGTATAATTTCTCATCATTTTTTTCCACACCTAATTTAATATGGAAAGTTTTTGAAATTATGTCCCAAGTTAGGAGTGTGCTTAACTGCTCGTTCTTATTCTTCTTATTATTATTATTGTGTTGCAGCCTCTTGTACAAGAACACCTAACTTGGATGAAGCACTCAGTCATATTCAGGGGGATCAAACCCCCTCCAGTCAGGACTCTTCATTTTTATCCAACACCTCCACCAGCAACAGGTAGGTAGCAAGAGACAAATGTTTGTCTCTTGTTTGGTCATCTCAAGACTATTCCTTGATTTGTTCCTTGATTGCAACTATTTTTGTGTAGGAGCTGCATTCCCTCCCCTAAACCCCCAGGGGGCCCCAGTGGACCTCGTAGCCTGCGTACATTTTCTGCACCTCAGGCCTATGCCAAGCTTGTGCAGGAGAGAAGCTTGGGTGACTTTAAAACCAACCAGCAACTCTTTATCAACCAGCTGCAGGAGAATCTATTGAACAATCAAGACCAACTTCAAAAACAGGTATGTTTGTCACAATATTAACAGTGGGTTGACTTTGGATTTTCTTGGGTTTTTTAATACACGGTAAGTCCACTCTGACAGTCCCGGAACTGCAAGGCCAATTCTTTTGTTTTTGCTAAACAATGAAGACATTTGTTTTTGAGATCAAAAAATAAATGAGACCTCATCTAGATGTGTTGAAAAAAATGGCACCTTCGGTGGCCACCCCAAGAACCCTGCCCATCCCTTAGGGTTGCATATCCTTTGCTTTTAGTAACATGGCCCACTAGACTCGTATTACAGTTTGCTTTTGGAGTGTCTTCCCTTCAGTCTCCTCTTGAGGAGGTGAAATGCATTCTGAATATGTCAAAGGCCGGTGTTCGACTTGTCTGTTCTAAAATGTTCCACTTTGTCCCCCTGATGAAGTCCTTAGTTGTGTTAACATTGTATTTTGGGTTAATGTCATGCTGCGTGATGAAGTTCCTCCTTATTAGATTACAGAAATTTCCCTCTAAACTATAGCAGACAGAATGTTGTGTTCTCATCCAGAGTCCTGTTCCAGAAACAGCAATGCAAGTCCAAGCAATGACGCTACCACCACCATGCTTGAGCTTGTATGCTTTGATCATAAGCAGTCACCTTCTTTCTCCACACTTTGGGCTTTCTATCACTTTGGTAGAGGTGCATCTTTGTCTCATAACCTTTGTGGTTCATCTCTATATTTGTTTGTGAATCCAATCTAACCTTCTGATCTTACAATTGATGAATCCTGTGTATTTCAGCTCTCAAAGACTTCTTTAAACAGTGAATTATGATACCTTCAGCCCTGCCTTGTTGACGTTTGTTGGTGATGCCTAACCTGGTGATGGCTTTTTGTTTTGAGGTTCTTCACAGTCTTCATAATGTTTCTGTCATCAGACTGTCTGGTTGGTAGTATACCGGTGGTTTCTTGCTTTTTCATGAAATTCCAATTTTCTTGGCTGTGTCCAATACCTGTACAATGGCTCTAATCAAATTTTCCACATTTCTCAGCTTCAAAACAAAAAAGCTTTGTTTTTACCCATAAACAGCTCTCTGGTCTTCATGTTAGTTTATAATTTTTTTAACATAAATACATAAATAATACAGGCTGCACACTACACATTCAGGGGGACTAACTGTTTATACAATCAGTCTACCAGGGTACCCTTGGGCAAATGTTAACATGACATTCCAGTGTTCTAGTGTGTCTCATATTATATCATGTTCATCTTTTGATCTCAAACCCAAATGTTTTCACTGTATTGGGGAAAAAAACATGAATAATTGGCTTTGCTGTTCCAACACTTTCACAAAGTACAGCAGTTCATCATTATATTTTGACATCATGTGTTAATAATCTGTCACATTAAAGCCTAAGCATGTAGAAAAATATCAGTTATATGTAAAACTGACATGGGTGTGTGTTGAGGAGAATGCGTGGGTGTCTGAAGGGAAAAACCTGTGGGTGTGTGCTAAGGGGTGTGGATTTGTCTTAAGAACTAGTTTAAAAGAAATGACACTTCCATTCTAGCCTTGAGCTCCACCTGCAACAGCGCGCTAGAACATCGTCTGAACAAGAACAAGGGCCCCATGAACAACTTTCCACCACACACACACACACACACACACACACACACACACACACACACACACACACACACACAATGGAATGCTACCTGTGCTGGTACCAGCATATAATCCTATAATTCAAACCAGGACCAAACAGCAATGATTGTGTTTGAATGTAAGTGGGGGGGTTATTTTCTTTAAAGTAAGACATTTAAAAAAAAAAATCAATGCTTTATGTTTTAAAGTCCAACGTAACCCCAAATATGGTATTTATTATCAGCTGTTTTTAAATATTACTCCCTTGAAAACCAACTCCTGGGATTCCCAGAAAGTTTCATGAACGCTGACTTACCTGTTACTTTATCATGTTGTATATAATTACTAGTTATGCCAAAAACGCTCATAGCATATTCCTGAATTTCATAATATTAGACACAATATTTATTGAATGTAAAAATAATAAGCTTTTAGTTCTGGTTCCATTGTTTCATTTTAATTATGAGTCTCACATACAGGAAACACAAATATGATTTATTTTTCTTTCTGCCTTGTGAAACGCCATTGGTAGTTGGACTCAAACATACTCAGTTACATAGTAGATGTATTCACCTGTGAGACTCAATAAGCTAATATCCTGCTCTACTGATTTTAGGAGCACAGTGACCCTCAATTTAGCCATGCAGAAAGCCTGTCTAGCCTAGACAGTCTGGAGAATGAGGCTCCTCAGCATGGTCATGACAGTAAACAGAACAGTCTGGATCCCTCAGAAGTCCACAATACTATAAGGTCAACATCACTGCAGCAGCAGCTCAACTGCCCAGGTCCACCAGAGAGCTTCCTGGAGACGGTAGTTTGTGAGCAAGGTCTGTCTAGTTCTTCCAGTTGCTCAACATCTTTAACTGTACAAGATGAGTCAGCAGATGAGGTTATGAACCTCTTAAAAACACCAAAGCAGGGCAAAGTAACATGCCAGTCCAAGGCTTCCAATATCCAAGCTACTACCTCCTGCCAAAAGCAAGTGCTTACAACTAATTTAGGACCTACAGAGTACCAAAATCACAAAACAGCTCAGGAGACCATACAGATGGATAAAACCATAGGAGCAGAAAACTGCAGATTGCAGACAGACCCAAATACCATGCCTCAGGAATACTCCTGCATGGCTCAACTGTGCAGCTCTGAATCTAATAAGCTCTCAATATGCACCAAGCTCCTGTCAGAGATGCAAGCTGCCTCAAAAACCAGTAGTGCTTCTGATCTGAACAAAGTCTCTCCCAGTTTAGAGAACTCATCCTTACAGCCAGAAAAAGCAGAGAAATCTTTCCAGTCAAGTAAGAGAAAACTAGATGAAAATGGTGTTCCATTTCACGACAGGAGAACACAATTTAGGAGCTTTCAGAACTATGAAAGTGCTGGAACAGATAAATACAGTGATAGAAGACTGGCAAAGGATATTTTGCCTTCCACAATAGCAGAGGAACCAGATGAAATGTCCACAGACACCTTGACCAACCATAATAACATAAAAAGCAGTAATGCCCAATTTTTGAAAGGAATCCTTAAGAAAAAAATAAAACGTATAGGGGATGTGGATGCCAAATTTAGTTACACTCCAGGACATTTTACTTTTAGCAAGCACGTGGCTGTAGCTATTAAGGACAGTTTAGAACTCACTCGGACTAAAGACAGAGACGCAGAGAGAAACAAGTGCATTCAGAAGAAACTTCGCTGGATTGACGAAGTCCTTAATGATGGAAGAGCAAATAAGGAAATGGTGACTAAAGAATTAAACATGCAGGCAGGAACTGAAAGAAGACTAACTCAAATGCCTTTAATGGATGCGCAGCAGGGATCGTTCCATTCATGGTATATGAACTTATCTTCAGGTAAACCAAAAAACAAGACATCCTCTTGCCCAGCTGACCACAACTTAACAAAACAAGCCTGGTCAGATGTTGGTCCCCAGAAAGGGAAGCAGCAGGAATCAACAATGGAGACAAGAATGGAAAAAGCAGCACCCTCCACTACTGGACTTTGTATTCCTCAGCACGAGCACTTATACAGAACTGGCACAGGCACTATTTCATCACAGGCTCGGAGGGGTACCATAATCAGGCCCCAGTCTTCTGGTCAGTTGCAACATGTAGTCAGAACTCAAGGGAAGGTCCTGGTGCCTCGGCCCCCTGCAAGGTCTGAGGTAACTGGGAGGAACACAGGTCAGGGTATAATGTACATCAACAAAACAGGAAGCAATGAGTATTCTCAAGATAAAGCACTTCTGCCAATGGAACAGGTTCTTTATAAGGACTGTCCAGATGGTCAGTCTTTACCTCAGCGGCACATTCTTAAAAGACAAGAAAGCACTATATTGGGTCCAGTACAACCTTCCTATGCCTGCGTGTATGAGACTGTTTCTAAAGGCATTTACACCCTTTGCCAGTCAGACGGCCAGGCAGGCAGTGGCCGTAAGAACTTTCAGAATGGTATCTTGGACCGTACACCAACTGATGAGGAGATCTCGCAGCTGTGGCATGGAGTACGAAGTGCCCTAGCTGGCGAAGAAGGTAATACCTGCATCATCTTACTAACAAATTTCATGACCTTTTTTATAATAAGATTCTTTATCATTGCACAGACAATGACATTTCATTTAATTATACGGTCATGTGTAAATGTAAGTAACCCCTCTTTTAATTCTATGTGTTTTGTGTAAAGACATAATAAAAATCTTCTGATTGTAGCGGATATAAGTATTAAGCAAATAAAACCTTAGACAAACAACATATAACTTTTTTCACCATTATTATTTTAACAAAAAATGAAGCCAAAAAGAAAAAACATGCATTGCAGCCAGGTGCTGCTAGTCTTGAGCACTTCATGAATTGATCATCAGCAGGTGTGTACACCACTATAAAATCAGAAGTTTTGGCGGTTTGCTGGTCTGGAGCTTTCAGGTATGTATTAGCACAACGCCAAGAGAGAAAGACATGAGCAATGGTCTGAGAGAAGCAGCAATTGCCCACACTTCAACCTGGAAAGGGTTATAAAACCATTTCCAAACTATTTGGAGTTCAATGATCTACAGTGAGAAAGATTGTTTACAAGTCGAATGCATTCAAAAAACAGTTGCCAATCTTCCCACCAGGATCAGACCATGAAGTGCTCAGAAAAATACAAAAAAACTCACCAAGAGCTACATTTGAGACCCTACAGGACTCACTGAGCATGTCAAATTTTAAGTCCATGACAGCACAATTAGAAGAAGACTGAACAAGTACAATATGTTTGGAACTGTTGTTAGGAGAAAATCTATTTTGGCCAAAAATAAGACTGCATCTGAACAAACCACAAGGAATCTGGAAGAATGTCCTACTCGCAGATGAGACAAAAGTGAAGTTCTTCGGCCTTAATCCCCAGTGTTCATTTTTGTTAAATAAATAATTTCACAGTAAAAAAAAAAATGTTGTCTAATGTTGTATTTGTCTAATATTGCTTTATGTTCATAACAGTAAATGTATAGTAGTTCATTTTAGAAGTGTAATGGAATTGTAAAAAAAAAAAAAAAAGGAATCCAAAAGAACTCTTGTACATATTCACTTGTTGATATGAAAAAAGGGTATTTTATCCTTTTTATACATATGCCAAATTCCAGCAACATAATTCAATACTTGCAGGCTACCATAGTGCTGGATGTCTATGAGTTTTCATGGCACCTTGTCATAAAATCAGACAGGAGTCTGTTGAAAGAACTGAGCTCTCTTTGTGTGTTGGCAAGTTCAGCAGCTTTACTCGAGATTCTTTGGGGGTATTTTTCTAGAGTTTTTGCAAAGGGCCCTTTTTTTTGTCGAGTTGTATCAGTAGTGTCTGTTTGCTTTGGCTCTTTGTAAAACACTGCACCACTTATGGGATTACTGCTCTGCTGAAATGAATCCACGTGATGATGGAACTGTTATTTCTTTTGGATTCTTTATTTTGTTATATTACAAAATAATAATTTGTGCTTGAAAAAATTGAGTGAGGTTTTTTTTGGTGACTTTTCCCTTGAGCTGTTTCCAAATTTTTCCCCCTTTTTCATCTCCCTCCCTTCTCGCTGTCTTTCTTAAAAATCCATAGGTGACTCCCATAGCTTGCAGACTCACAAAGGACCATTGTTTGGTCTGCCTCAAACTCACACCGATTTGTCCCATGTTACTATCAATGGCGATAGCCTGTTCAGTGGTGTCAAAGCAGCTGCTGCAAGCATGGGTGGCTTTTTTCTGTCATCTTCTAATGGTAGGTAACTAATGGCACAAATATGACATTCTTCATTTTGCCCTTTTCAAAGGTTATTGTAATTTACAGTGCTTAATCATTTCTATATAATGATTTATTGTGCAAAGACTAGTCTCAATAGACTATCTCAGTGACATGCTCATAAGTTGTTAATTTGTGAAGTGAAATCTGGAATGTTGGAAGTTGTATTTGGGACTTTTTAATTTAACGTAATTGGACTGTTCTTGGAGTTTACGGAATATTTTCAGGACTTTGCCTCTGGATAATTATGTCATGAAAATAGATAATTTGCACTTTGCATATTCTATTTTTTTTTACAAAGTAATTATTTTTATTTATTTTTTTTGTGGTGTGGCAATCAGTCAGGAATCCAGTAAGAAGACCTACTTTGGACAATAATATGGTGAAAAACAGACCTGCAGCATTAGGTTACAGGAATCCCCCTGTTCTTTATCAGGTACATCAATGAGCATTTCCCTTCACCCTCATGTCTTTGGTCAGACATGTGCTATTTTTTTGGTTATGTATCAGGTGTATTCTACCATGCTTAAGCTTATAACTGGAGAACCATGTGATAATAACAGTGATAATAAACTTGTGGACAAGGAACCTTTCTTGAAATGGATTATAAGCGACACTTGAGTTTCACTTAAACAGTTTAGTTTGGATTATAGTGCACTGGTTATGAATATTTCATATATATATTTTGGTTGTAGGCTAAAGTGCCAATAACTGCAAGCAAACCTGACCAGATGGTGCACGATCAAGGTGAACACACAGTTACTCAAACAATAAGTATATTGTAAATTGTCGCTATTCCAGCTTCAACTTTCTCACTGTTTTGTCTCTTAGATTCAGACGTGATAGATGGTGCTAAGAAGGTCGCTGTAGCTCCGGCTCATTTCCAAAAAGCTGCCGAGTTCCTGCAGTCACAACAAGGCCTCAGTGCTCTCTCCCTTGAGGAACAGCAAATCTTGCAATCACTCGATAGACTCAACCACCACCTGCAGTGTAAGCCTCATCCTTCATGTTCAGAGCTTGTCAGAACAGGCTTTGCTTTATAAATATACCATGCATGCCATGCTCAGTTGTATTCAGTAGCTGAACTAATTATCAGATGATAACATGAAAAGCCCAACTGACAGGGCAATAAAGATTATATTGACAGGCGAGACACAGGTTTTAACACAATAGGCTTTATTGTAATAAGCGTTGACTTCGTGGGAACCTTTCTAGGAAGAGAGGAACTGTTTTGGTGCTTAGTTCCAGTAACTGTTATAGTTCCTGCTCCGTAGTAGATAATAGGAACTCTGCTAAAGTACTTAACACTGAAAAAGTTTCACCCACACACACACACACACACACACATACTGTAGGGTGCATAGGACTTGTTTGTCTATATGTAATGTGCACAAATTTTGGGCCCCCTATATATACATATACACAAAGGGGCCCAAAAATATACACTGTGTATGTATGTATACAGAGGGGCCCAAAAAATTGTACACATTTCAGCCGTTATCTATGCTCTTTTTTAAAACTCTAAATGAATTAAGCAGCAATGTGTTGTATTATAATGATGCTATCATGTTTCATATTTGAAGTGTGTATACATTTGGGCTCCTCTCATACACTGCTTAGCCATAATTTTATGATCACTGATGAGTGAACTGAACAAGATTAATCACCAGTTATATGCCATTAAACTGGTGACAAGGCTCATCTATGCCCACGGGGAACCAATGGCTTGTACATCCAGTCTGATGGCACAAAAAAATCCATGCAGGCCACGAAGAGGCACCAGAACACCCAGTGCACCACAGCACGGTCCGCAAACTCCCCAGATCCAAATCCGATCGAGCACCAGACAAGCAAGTCCTATCCATGGAGGCCCCACCTCCAAACACACAGCACCCAAACGATTCAGCGCCAACATCCCGGTGCCGTGGGACTCCCCCAGAACCCCTCCGGACCCATATCCCGAAGGACCGGAGCCATGCCAGTGGTGCAAGTGAAAATCAAATACCTAGGCGGTTGTAATGTTTAATGTTTAATGTTATTATATTAGGACTGAGTGTCGTCCATATTTCTTTTATTTATAGAACGGTTCCTGAACTTCAGGTTAAACGTACCTGTTGTGCTAGTTCATGTCAGACTAGAATTAGTCATTATCAGCTTCCAGCTGCACTTTTTCATCAAACCAGTCAGGCACTTTGCATTTTCTGAAAGCTCTGGCTTGACACTACTTGACATCAAGTTATAAACACAAATGAATTTCAAAGTTAAAGTTGTTTGGAGATTTAAATCAATATGTCTATCAAATATTTTCTGTTTTTAATTAGAAAACTTTAAATTGTTAGTTAAAAGTCAGAGATTAGTTCAAATATATGATAGTTTTTTTTTTCCAGAACAACTGTGAGACATACAGTACCCAGATATGATGTATCTTTTCCAGTTTGCATTTATGCTATCTGCCTTACCTACTGATAGTTTCCATTAAGGTGGTATGCTCTTGTCACAGAATTTACAGATTTAGTTTACAGCACTTACTTTACAGACCCTTTTTTGCAGATGTGCAAGATGTGGCTCCAGGAAACACAGCACTGAATGGCACTGTTGCAATGGACCCTGCTTATGTGAGTATTACAAACCTTTTCCACTGTGAAGATACCATGCTTGTGGCTAATCTCGACCCATTCCATGCTTTTCAGTTGCAGTAAGAGTATGATCTCCATTGGAAGAATGTGTTTGGTTCCAGCAGGAAAAAGCTACAGGTCTAGAATTTAGGCCAAGAACTAGTGAAGACAGATGAAATAGTGTTGGTGTGAGTCAGTCACGTTCTATACTTGACTTCATGAGTTACTCTGCGGTCTTTATGAGAAATAAACTGCACTGTAATTATCTATGTATAATTCATATCAAATATAAATACTCAATTCGTGGCCAGTTGCCAATAGTGTAGAAGTGTGTGCCTGTACCCAGCCCTGTGCACCATGTTCCCTTGGGATAGGTTCCAGGCCTCCCACAATTCTGTACAAGATAATCGGTATAGAGAATGAGCGAGTGAGGGAATGCTTTTAGAAAGTCTAGAGGTGTTGATTTTGAATGGTAATAGCAGGATACATCAAAAGTTAAACAAGGTTAAGGTTTTTTTACTTTAATATGTGGGCTTTGCAATTGGTTTGATTTCCGCGTCGCGTGGTTCTGGGATTTTTGCTCACACATTCATGTGATCATTTTCACCCCACGGGGTGAGATCTTGCGTGGAGCCCCAGATCAAGAGAGATTATCAGGGGTCTTGTATGTCTTCCATTTTCTAATAATTGCTCCCACAATAGATTTCTTCACACTTGCACAATTGGTGGCTCACTAAATACTTTTTGCTACACTGTACAGGATAAAGCCAATTACGAACTGATCCAGAATTCACAAATCATACTACTAATCATACTTTTTTCTCTACTGCTTCCGTGAGCATCGAGCTGGACTTCAAAACCATTTCCATTTTAGGATGCAGCTGTTTTTGGATTAAATCCAAACACAGAAAGAGACATGGGCTGAACAGAGAGTTACTCTAACTACATGACAATTACGTGCATAATAAGAGTGATGTATATGACGGTTTGGAGTCATTCTTGATAAAAGAGGTGTGTTGTCGTGTTGCCTCCTTGTCGTATTGTGAAGCAACCTTCTATTTTTGTCACTTATTTCCATCTTTCTCTCTCTTGTACTTCCTTCCTGCAGAACCAGTCTCCCCAGCCTGGCGAGCGTAAATGTGCCACCCTGAGCAGGTACCACGGTGGCACAGTTGACAGCCGCACCCGCCCACACAGACGCTACTGACTTCAGAATGCTCTTATTACCCAGCCTGTCATTCTTTAATCCTTATTGAAAAGCACTTTATCCCTTCTTGTGCTCACTTGAAACCAGAAAGTAGTCAGTATTACAGCATGGACGAAAA